>JACCPG010004707.1:0-10916 GCA_016069955.1 Drepana arcuata | reverse complement strand
GAGAGTGTCTAGTCTCGAAGAAGAGACAGAGGAAGGCCACGTTCAAACTACCTAACAAGAGATTTGGAAGTCTAGATTTCAGCTCTACTCTCTTTGAACACTCCGTGATGTATTTTATTCTTAATAAAATTATTCAATGATCACCAAGTGTATATTTGTTTTTATTAAGAGTATATTTAGATTGTAGTTTTTTTTTTTCAGTCATAGCATTTTTGCGTAAATTAATCGTATTGATTTCTAATGCATACATATCATCACCCCGAATACATCACGGAGTGTTCAAAGAGAGTAGAGCTGAAATCTAGACTTCCAAATCTCTTGTTAGGTAGTTTGAACGTGGCCTTCCTCTGTCTCTTCTTCGAGACTAGACACTCTCAAATTGTATTATGTATTTTTATCGATTCTATCGGTAACTATTCTTCACTCATTATTTCTAATGCAATGGCTTAAATGAACAAAAGTTAAACATGAGAGGTGTAGCAATGTCTTTTAGATGAAATACAAACCTGATAAAACATTCATAAGCAGGTGCAACTAACAGCTTTTAGATAACATACAAAAAACATAAATCAAAGGTAAGTAATTAAGATTCCAAGATGGTTAAGAAAAAACTCACTCTCGATTGGAATGGACAGGGTGCTGTCAAATTGGAATGTAAATTGGTAAGGAACTAACCTCATTTTGGACTATTGTCTTACGGATTGTTTCTCCAACAAATGGGTGAGAATGGACAAAAAACAACAGGTATCACAAGATGAGACGCCATTGATATAGATCTGTCGGAAGCAGCTTGAATATATTACTCAACAAACTTACGAGTTGGATGGAATTAAATTGATATGCTCTTACCAACGAGTTTAGTTTATAGAGGTTTTATATGAGGTGAGATTTTATAGAGGCGTGATGGCCGAATTATCGAGCAATCGGGTGGAACAAAAAGATTGCAAGTTCGAATCCCAACTGTACAAATGAGTTTTTTTTTACTTAAGTACAGTGATTAGTCACACCACGAGCTTTATGATGAAGGAAAGCATCTAGAGGAAACCTGTCTATATATGAGAAGAAATTCTAAAACGTATTTATAGTTGTGCTTAAAAACGGCGATAAACTTGCCATTGTCACGTTGGCACCTAAAATATATCACTGGTAAAAAGCTTATCAACAATAAGAGAATTAAAATATCTGACCCGAAAAGAGGTATAATGTAAGCATTCATTTGTTATTAATCTGGGTAAACTAACAAACAGGCCACTTAATGATCCAATGAATGAATGAATGATAAAGTTTATTACTGGGTTTAAGTCCTTACAAGCGGACTTTTTACGACAGATACAGCTACCATTATCGCGTCATATAAAAGTACTTAATTGAATAAAGGACTATTAATGGCTATAATGTGTAGGTATCTCACTTAGTCGCTTTTTACGTAGCATGCACGAATATGCGCGCGTATGAGTTTTTTTGTATATACTTAAGATATGTTATTTACACTTAAGCGAGCGATAAATAATGAAAATTATATGAATGTATTTCTTTGTAGGGAACACTTTGTAGCACGGACAGGTTGAGGATTTTATCTATGATATGAGTTTTTTGTATCTGCAGTACCACGTAAATACTCGGAAAATACCGAGAGAAACCTGCGTACTTTTAAGAAGACATTCTTCTTATACGTATAGTCATGCTTGAGAAACGACGACGGACTTGCCATATGCCACGTTGGCAACTAAATATGTCTCCGGCAAAAAGAAGCTACCATACTGAACACCTCTGCCTACATACATTACATATAGTACAGACTGCCTGAGTTTGAACTCGCAATCTTGATTTCGTTAGCGACTATTCAAATCACTCGACCGCCGACTTTATAATAACAATATTTTTTAAATATACGTTTGTAAAAAATAATGTTAGTTTTAATGTTAAACTTCCCAAGATCAGAGTAACAGGAAAAAAACATGAGTAGCACGTGACTGTTGCTAACTGACATCTGCACATCCAATAGGTAAAACAACCACAGAATAACAAAATGAAATGGATTATTCAGTAGTACCAAATAAAGTTACACCAGATTATAGTGCCACAATGTGGTTACACTGAAAAATATTAATTAGGAAGTATTCATATTTATTTAAACTATGGTTTGAGCACGTACTCTAGTATTGGCCGAAAACATTTAAAAAAATATATTTTCTTTTAATCTAAACGAGTGTATTAACGCACATACACTACAGGCTCTCTCATTGATGACAAACAAACCTATGTATATATTACTAACAGTCTCCCGCGGTTGCACCTGCGTAAAAAATAATTAGTAGATCTGGAATAAAACGTATCCCATATGTTCTAACTCTGAGCCAAATTCCATCGAACTCCAACCAGCTTTGATTGAGTAAACAACTTTTGATTGGCATGAATATCGTTCACATGACAGTTGCCTCTGGAAGATTCAATTCATTCGATCGTTCGATCGATCGTAAAGCAGGTCCTTTTACGACCAACACATGACCGTTGTAGTATAGCCTTAACATACAACAAAAGGTTATATACAATATTCAAAGTTGACACAACTGTAGTTGCAGCGTAGTAATCAGAGCAAACAGTACGTATAACGTCTATGTTTGAAGAGCCTCTTTATTTTAATAATGTGGACTATTATTTAAAGAATATAAATAAAGGTACATACACATGATCGCGTCAAGCTCCTCGCAGAAATTGGAGCGCCAATTCATTCCCGACTAACGTACCGATTTCGCTTCATCCACATTTATGAGCTTCATTCTTGCTTGCTGGTTTAAAATAAATTTGAGTTTTGAGAACTTTACGAGGACTGTTTAAAGAAGGGGTAATATGTTCATAATGAACTAACCTAGCAATCTCAGTGTCCTATCAATATGGTGAAAGCGAAAGTTTATGGGGATACATGGATATCTTTAACTCAATCATGCTAGAAACGCTGAAAGGCTCCTTTCAGCGTTTCTAGCTTGAATGAAATACTATATAAATATTAACTGGATCAACACATCAGATATAGTTGTATTCCAGAAAACAAAACCTTCCTATGAAATCAAATTTTACGCGGGTAAAACCGCAGGGCATAGCTAGGTTCGGTATAGGACACACAGGGCACTGCCCACGCAAAAAGACTACGGTAGCTTGCAATCAAGCGACTCCATCACTCGTTTTCAGTCATGGTCATAATAAAAAAAAAGTGCGAACTAATTTTAAAAATGGAATCATACACCAATAATTGTAGTAATTTTAACAGTGTCCCATAATAGATCGCTTCTAAAATTAGAACTACCCACAAAGTTCTCTCGTAATCAGTAAACAACGGCAGAGAATCCATTGAGCGGTACACCACGAAACCACACGCATGATTCATCAGTCAGTTGTCTCAACAAATTAGGGCGATGACCCGACGATCTGTTACACAACGTCTAGGTGTAATCTTAGATTACATGTAAAGTACGGCGCGTAATCAACACCTAGCTCCAACCACAGGTTTATTGCATATACATATGGATTAACTTATTTTATTGGATACTTGGTAAAACGTACTGCTTCACACGAGTAGATTGCATTTATAAATATTTGTGTTAGCACATACTTTATCTTGTTGTTGTTGTTAGCATCGGGATGTACCAGCATCCCGATGCTGGGCAAAAGACTCCGCATGATTTCCAGGTGTTTCTGTCCAATGCTAGCGTTATCCAGTCCACGAATGTGTTGTCTATCTAAATTACTATCTTATGAAATATTTAAGACTTAAAAACAACTGGGGCCTATCTTACGTACGCACCTAGTAAACCTAGTACTATAATTTATTCTGTGCTACCGGTATCGCGATTAGGATAAAAGCTACCGGTGGTTAAGATCCCAGAGGAAGGACCCTTACGATTCGCGCCGTTGCGATCTAATGAGAGCTATTATCAAATCAATATTAGAAGCTTTGCTTAGTTTGGGACTTGCTTTATTGAGTTGTGTCAAAGTACTTTATTATAAACTACCATAAAGCTCATAATAAGCTCATAATCATTATTCGGAATGATTCATACTTAATACGTAATCAATCAATAATGACTGGCCGTTAAATAAAGAGGACTAATGTTTATTCTAATAAAAAATAATTTAAACGAATTACGACAATACAAACCGGATACCACAACGTCAAAGAACATTTGAATCCAGTCCGTACAAATCAAACGCTCATCAAATTAAAAAAAATAACCTTTAAAACGATTACACTGGAAATGATTCCGGTGTATTTATACATCATTATGTTATCATAAATGACTTTAAATCAATTCTTGGAACAGGTGATAAGTGAAGTTATGACGAATGAAGTGATATACATACAATCACAACCCACAAGGAAAGGGTTACGTAGAAGTGATAATGTGTCCACTTTACGTCAGATGTGCCGACGACGATGTGACAGACGAGTCTGCCATCTTCTAATAACGATATATTTATCTTCAGCGTAAAGCTTAAGTGGATCTATTCCATATGTGATAATTCAGGCACTATATCTGTGGTCTTTGTCGTCAGCCAGTCTTAGTTGCCAGTAAGACAGTCATAGGTCCCTCCCTTAAAACGCCACAAGGATCAATTGTTTGTCTTCTGCATGCAACGACTCCCCGCGACTAACCAGCCCTAAGACAAAATCGCTTTCTGCTCACGCTATCCATTGTATGGCAATGTATGTATGCTCAAACAATGGTTAGCGTGAGCGAGAACTGAAAGTGCTTGTGTCTAGCGGTGATGGTCACGGGTCCACCTCGGGTGGCTTTTCCTGCGTCGTCCAGTACATTGGCCCCATTCAAGAATCTAACATACTGAAAATTGTAGGTTTTTTTTTTTGTATTGTCTCTCGTAGCGTGAGTTCCGGGAACTTTTGCTACTTAACTGGTCAATGGCGAGACCTAGGCCTCCAGCCAGGCACTTTATTTTTAAGCAACACAGCTAAGGGCACCCCCTGTGGGGTACGAAAATTATAGGTAGAGCATTTTGCGTCAAGAAGCCGATCGCATACGTACCAAAATAGTTGCATCTGTCTATCTCGCTCTAACGTACGCGTTTATTATATATCATTCATAAAGCACACGTCAATGTTACGTCACAGTATAGTGACCTTTTGTTATGACATGTCAAGGAGCTGTTGAATAGGATTTACATGAAGATAGCACAGCTTCTTGTTAAGCCGATCATTATCCGATAAGGGGACTCATCAAACAGCAAAACTGTGCCAAGTATGCTATAAGCATCAACAAAGGAAAGGTATCGTTGTCCTAAAAGTCTTATTACCACGCGTAAGGTTGAATATGCAATGTGAATATTTTATCTAATAGAAGGTTCACGGTTGCTTACATTGATTATCTCAAAAATGTAGTAACGGTTGGCAAAGAGGTCAATGACTGTGTATGAAGATGTATCACGCCGTAGAACAAGATTCACGGGTGGGATGGGCAAAGGTGTACTAACACCCTCTTTCGCTGGAGACACATTTAGGTCCCGACGTGACGTAAATTCTAAAATTGGAATAGTAGTTGATAATAGAAGCCCGCTCGAACAAGAAAAGATACAAATTCTGTTTCATTTTAATATGACTAAAGATGGCATAAAGCGTTAAGAAATATTGGTAAGTGTGAATACACCCTATTTCATCAACATACATTACGTAGATACACAAGCGAATGAACCTGTTCCCGTCGGATTCACCGATAGCGGAGTAACTGCATACTTTAATTAATGTCTTCATACTTTTCATGATGAAATATGGGTGCTGTTAATCTTGCCTTTATCGGGCCCAATTAATTCTCCGAACTAATTAGTCAATCGTGAAAATTGAGCTGTCAAATTACTTAATTTGCAGTCCAGCCGCCTACAAATGCGATTATACGAAATAATATATTTAATTCTAAGCGGTCATTTATAAGCTTCTTTGTATCGCCATATGCCTTCTTATTTATTTTTTGAATTTTTGTTTTTTATTTTTGTTATTTTTGTTATTTATTGAAAACAAGTGTTGTAAATTAACATATGTATGTTTGTAAAATGTAAAAGTGTTGCAAGACTTGCAAGTGACAACAGTATGGGAGCGTCAGAAAACTCGAAACCTTCGAGCATGTATGTGGAGACCGATGTATTTGGATGAAGCAAAAGTTGTCTATAAGCCCTTCACGTAGGGAGACAAAATAGAAGCACTTTACACCAGACTTACATACATACATTTTTCCTATCCTGCCCATATATATGTGTATGTATAAAGGTATGCATAGCAGACACGTTCAATACAGTCTGATTATGATAACAATCGAGCAGTAACAGTTGTGTAAACACATGCTTGGGTATAAATAATGAGGACATTAAAAAAGTGAAAAGAACATTGTCAATACGTCTAGCTTTTTAATATCTTCAGAACACAAGTATAAAGATGGAACGAAACTTAGGATAGAAACCTAACATGTACCCACTATCTGCGCCTGTGGATTCGATTTGAAATATTGGTGAACAAATTTTCGAAAAAGACGATAACATAGTCATATACCTCCAACATAGATACTATATATACCTCTTTACAACATCAATGATGTTGTAAGAGTTGTAGGTATATATTACACATTCCCATACTAATCAAAATCAATAAACTACAATAGGCGATACAAAACGCCATTACACGTTGTAGGTACGTTCTCCTATTAGAATATTATTCAAATGCTCAGTCAAAACACCACACAATCGTACTCTCAGATTACAGTACATATATGTATGTATATATATATATATATATATAGGCAATTCTATTTAATATGTTGTGTGCCGGCGGTCAAATAAAAACAACGTTGCTGCCTGAATAGCCGCGTTGTTTCCAACTTCATGTGGGGTATTAGATGTCGATATGGCGATTGCATCAATAAAATTTATTATCGCATCGACGGGTGTATAAAACAATTTTCAATAGCAGTACAAAAGTATTTATCAGATAACCAAGATTTGTTAAAAAAAAACCCTTAATTTCAATGTATCATATACGCATTGGACCAAAATACATGTGGCAGTCACTCTTGCCCTCAATGAAAGTCCAAGTTACATTCTATAAAGTAATCTGTTACTTACACTAAGTTGTAAGAAGGTTAATTATTATATTTTATATCAACACGCCGCGGCAGAAAAATCATACGGATCTCTTTCGCTTCATCCGCATACGTAAGTTTTTTCATACATGCTTGCCGGTTGCAAGTACTCTTAATGTTCTTTTTTCTTTTCCTTAATTATTTGATCGATTTGACATAGGTAGACAGATCGTTTTCCTCTGCTTCCTCTTTCAGACATTTGCCTTGAAAATTTATTATTTTCGTTACTCATAATCTAATCCAAAGTAGTAGAGCATTGCGAATTTCTTCAGAAATTTTATTTCTTTTTTCGAGAATAGCATTCTGATGCCGACTAATTATTACTTAACAGTAAAATAATTTGAATGCAAGTTTCCCATGCTTTATTATTCCCATCACGATACTTAATGGGCGCGCTGTTGGTCACTTAATGGAGTCGATCGCGCATTGACCCCGCTCCTGCGGGATGGAAGACGACGCCACAGCATTTGTTTTGGGATATAATCACCCAATAACTGTATGGGGGAGCATTCGTTATACTTATTGAGAAACGTGTTACGAGTTTATACGGAGAACATCCTAACTAACAGACATATTAAATAGGGAAGTGAATTTGATACTAAAACTTTTCATCCATCATGAAATTTGCCTGCAGATATAGAAAAAAGGACATAGAATAAATTGTATGAAAAAAGATTGTATGAATTGTATGAAAGAGATATAGTACCAAATGAAGAAAGTAACAACCTGTCCAATGGACATTATGAAATTTCAACATTATACCTGGAGTACCTAAAAAAGAAAAGCGGATAGTGGTATTCCGGAGTCGTGTAGTTTAGCAAAAGCTAGTACCCAACATTATATAAAAGAACGCAGACGAGTTTCAACCTCAGAGTATATACAAAATTTACTAATACCTAGTGCAACAAGAACAAGACAAGGTGAGACTGGCAAAGGAGGATATAAAAAAGGTCAATTATTGTCTTGAGTCAACAGTGGGAAAATTCCAAAGCGCAAGACAAGTGAAGCCCGTGGTCCTATGATCTTCCAAGCGCCATGCACTTGCAAATGAATAGCACAAACTGGTTACCCATATACGAGCACACAATTTACCATAAATTACAATAGCAACAAGATGAACAAGACCAGGGTACTATAAACAGTTGAGCATTTGTAAACAATACAGAATTTGAAATTATGACAAGAGTTTAATTTCGGAGTCCACGACATACAGTACCTTAAAACAAAAGAAGGCGGCATGACCCATGAAACTTAAATGTGGCATTGTTACGACTCTGTCACGTATATGGTTAATTGCTCACGTTTTATTGTCTATCGCATAATCTGGTTGTTTATGATACCGAAGTATTAAAGAAGCAACCCAAGCTAAAGGTTCATCCACATAAGAACTTCGCAGAATCACTGAAGGAGTATCCAAACGCCGCAGTCATACTGCGGATGTAACAACTAATAATCGCAATTCTTGTGACCCAATTTGACTGAAATCCGGCTGCTCCCGAAGAAATTTGCAATATGCACAAATACATATTATCACATCCGGCCTTCATGGAGTATGCAGACGGTGTATAGCGCCAGTTCTCTTTACACTTTAAGACTTTTTTTAACCTCTTTCGCTTCCTCCACAATCATCATCCGTCTTCTGATACATTCTCGACAGCTCTGAGTACTCTTGGCGTTTTCATTATTTCCTCCTTGAGAGCAAAAGTAACACATACAAAACAGTTAAACAAAAAAGTGTAAGCGATTATATTGAGATAAAAACAGCTATATACCTACGTTAAAGTATATATATATCCTCACGCCTTCCCACAAGGGTCCCCGAAGGGGTAGGCAGAGGTGTATAGGTAATACCCACCCACTTTCCCCCAGAGGTATATTAGGTCACGTTGGACAGATGGCGAGTCCATCGCCGTTACTCAAGCACGACTATACATACGCCTTTGAATTTCTTCTCAGACGTATGCAGGTTTCCTCTCGATGTTTTCCTTCACCGTAAAGCTCGTGGTGTGACATCTTTGCAAACATTCATTGTAATACTGGTGTCGAGACGCTCAAATATTTCGTCTGAGACTGCGAGCAATTTGATCTGTGATTCTAAGTGACAGTAGGTATGGAATTTATAATCCACAATTAAAGTCACTCACACAACGGATTATATCTACGGTTTTCTACGATGACATGTACATACGAATTAACATTCGTTACAGAGTCTTAATTAGATCGTACGTGAGATTAAGAAGAAAAGCTATTTTGAAAGACATAAACGTTAGGAATGTTGACTTTCTAAAATTTACTGTCACAACACGGACTATCTTGCACATCTCTGTATATACTTGCCTGAAAAGTCCACGCCGGGGTAGGCAGTGTAATAACTCCCACTGCAGATTCGTTTAGAAGTAAACTTGATAGTTGTCACGCGTTCTTTCTAGACGCAATAAGATCCCATCGTTTCCTTTGCTTATTAAGAAATAAGAAGCCTTAACCAACTTCTAGACGTTAGATGTGGCTAGCCAATCGTAGACTACGGCTCCGTGTATAGAGCACCTTATCCAAAAAGTCCAATTGCAATAATGGCATATGCGCTAGAAACAAAATAAAGGAGTACCTTACGAATAACTACAAAAAAATTGGTACTATGTACAATATTGGATGCTATACAAAATATATTTTCTTCCTCTTAAATTAAACATATTTCTTCTTTTCCTTTTATTTTTTTATTCATTTAGGTATCTCTATCCAAGGCCCCGCAATTTTCTTTCACTGTCATTTATTCCACTTGTTCAGTATAAGTTACTTCGCGGCCTTCTTCCTCGCGTTCCATCTCCCTATATCTTATTAGTATAAATAATGTGCCTGCTATAATTTTGTACCGAATAATAGACATATTGTATGCACCGTATTGTAAGCGGAATTAATTAAGAAAAAGTAATGATCGAGCTTAATTTCAAATTCCAATGCAAGATATAGGTATAGTTTCAAGGGAATGGCCAGCTAGCGGCAATTACTCTATTCAAGGGAACAATTCATAATTAATTGGGCCAGTTCTACGACATAAGACCGGTTGTTTTAAACAGTTAGTTAAATTAAAATACGTACGTAAGTATCCGTTAAATATACGTTGTTCCTTATCGAGTCACACAGAAAGTCGAACTTATTCGGGTTGAAGAATATACGTACGTAGAAAGAACAAACACGACGTTAATACAATAGTTTAACGTCAATATTTTACGTATAACACCGCTGACGTTAAATAAAACAACGCAAATTTGGTTATAACTGTCGATAACGGCATTATTAAATGGTCGTAGAACCACCAGCCCTACTCAACACGACAATTACTGGACCGGGATTTATCTTCATAAACGCTACTGTTTATTTGCTTTCGAAACTTTATTATGAGTATGTACTCAGCTTTCACTGTTTACATAATAAAATATTAAGTACTTAAGCGTGTGCCAAAATAGATTATATTTTTATACAAACATTTACGCGCCTACAAGCTGGGCTATTACTAGAAAGCCATGTTGTAATGTTGCAAAAATAATTGGGCATTGTACTAGAATATTAGGAACTCAACGTTTACGTTCACACCAGATTCAAAAAAAAACTTTATACTATGGTTGTGGTTCGTTTAGCTAGCATTCACCATTAAATGTAATTCGTACACTAGGGGTGAATAGATTGTCATACGGAGCGAACGGCAACTTAATATTACCAACATGAAATAAAATTTTAAATCCTCACGCCTACCCACAAGGGTCCCCGAAGGGGTAGGCAGAG
>JACCPG010004696.1:0-15876 GCA_016069955.1 Drepana arcuata | reverse complement strand
TTAATGATAGCCGGTTGTTACACTTAAACGACACTTTATTCTATATACAGAATAATTCCGGAAACTTGTACAATAAATCCGTACACTTCACTACAATTCTATTCACTATAACACTGATCACTACTACACAGTACTAGTACAACACAGTAAGCCCTAGGTACTGAAACACTTCTCCTCTGTATACACTACAACACAGTAACAGTAGAACACAGTAAACACTAGACACTGATACACTTCTACTCTGTGTACACTACAACACAGTAACAGTAGAACACAGTAAACACTGGACACTGATACCCTTCTACTCTGTGTACACTACAACACAGTAACAGTAGAACACAGTAAACACTAGACACTGATACACTTCTACTCTGTGTACACTACAACACAGTAACAGTAGAACACAGTAAACACTAGGCACTGAAACACTTATCTAATACTGTAACACTCACTATAGTCACCGATAAAACACTTGTGATCACTCGCACTGAACTAAACTCACTAACTCTAACTCAGACTCACTAAACTAACTCTCTAAACTGACTCGCTCAGACTGCCCGTGCCCATCGGATACCGCCTTATATATGGCACCGGCACGATATACTAGATATCGGTGGAAGGCTCTAGACTGCCATTAAGATGTTCGTAGAATTGCCGTGTGAATGCATTCTTAGAGAACAATGGCCGGGCGACGAAAACAACTTGTTTACGTCCTTTCTTAATTGCCTCCTTTTGTCTATATTTCCTGCTAAGTGTTGTTGTTTCGCATGGCTTTCACACGGCAAGACCTCCAGAACCTTCCATCGTAACAGTATAAATAATTGCGATATAAATAGATACAATCACACTCTCCTTCAAGCCACTTGCATTGCGAATCTCTAGTTACGGATTCGATCTAATATCGTTAAGCCGTACGTTTTTCGAAGGCTCTTAATATAAACAAGACAAAAAACGTATGCGTTTTAATTTCTTCCATTGAAATATTATTTTTAGGGGAGCTTTATAAAAAAACTTGCCTAATATGATGCCCCCTAAACATATTTTTTTTTATATAACCCATAGCGAAACGGTTAAAGATGTGTTGAGTAAGTTTTTAAATTGCACCCTTAACTATCAATTGCGCTCCTGTGGGGCGTGGGCCCCATGTTGGGAAACTCTGCTCTAGAGTATTCAGGTCTTCTATTATGGCTATGATCAACCTTGGCTCATGTTTGTACAGGAGTTAAGATATAAAGCTGCAAAGTTGGTATCTACTAAACTGACTCTCGCGGCGCGGGTGGACGCGTGTCACGACAGCACGGATGGGCGGATTGGCCGCCAGCTCAGGGAAGAGATCGAGAAGAAACTTGATAAGTTGCAGGTAACATTACCTTACTAATTTGAGATGTTTGTATGGCATAGTCGATTCGCTGAGAAGTTAACGGGGAAAAAATTAGTAGTTGTACATCGCTCCAATTAAAAATAAGAGAAATATAATAAAAGCTTGTATTCATTTTTATAGGTTACGTGGCATAAATTCACTACCGTCTTTCGATATCCTCATGACAGAGATTATGAATATTATTGGGAATCCTACTAATATTATAAATAAGAGATTTTAGCGGATCATTCGCTTGCCTTTGCTCAATAACAACTAAGCGGAATTCGATGAATAAGATGAATTCAGCACGGAATTTGGCACTATTTTACACTAGGCATTCGATTATTAGCAAGATTACAACAAAGAATATGTTTCTTAAATTCCCGTACAAAAAAGTGTTGTAGTCTAATTTTACGCGGGTAAATTGCAGTTACTGCTAGTAAAGATGTTTGGTCTTGAATGACTCAACTTTCTGGCACGTAAGCAAGAAAAGAAACTGTTTGAACTGGCAAAGTAAGAAACTGTTTCCTCTTCTATAAGCATAGAAGAGGAAACAGTTTCTAAGATACTCTTAGTACATGTAATAGCATTTGCTTGTTGCCCACGGAAAACGTTTGGGCAATAATTATAAATATATATATATATATATATATTTTTGTGTAGGAACCACCGCCAGTCAAGTTCATGAAGCCCTTGCCCAAGCCCATAGAGCAGAGCCGCAAGAAACGTGGTGGGAAGCGAGTGAGGAAGATGAAGGAGCGCTACGCTATGACCGAGTTCAGGAAGAACGCAAACAGACTCAACTTCGCTGACGTGAGTGTAACGTCATCACTTCCTATAATGTTTTATTGTTTTATACAGTTGTTTTGTTTCCATGGAAGCCTTAAACTACGACAGCGAGATGGCGTTAGTGGTACTACAGAGTGGCCCCGGCAGTCCGACTAACGTTTTGCTGGGCGATGTCAGACTATCTAATTTGAACCCATAGGGCAATTTTGTGAAAAAGTATGCATTGCAATCAGAAATTTTTTAAATTAATTCAATTTAATTTTAATTAGAACAACCTGTACAGTCATGCATTAGTGGTTTTAATTTTGGATTCTGGATCATTCATATTCAAAACGAGTCTCATCGAACGCGTAGTATGAAAGAAAGATATTTAGATTGGGTAGCTACAGGAAATCCTTATTTTGTGACTTAAAAGTATTTTTACTTACGTCTGTAGTTTGTCATGTATTAATTTGTAATAATATTAATAATATTATTACAAATTAATTAATATTCTCCACTCTTCACCCAAGTAGAACAAGAATCCCGTTAACATAGCTATATGATAAATTTCAACTTAATTAATGTATCCAGTTATCGTTTTGAAATAATAGATTTGAAGATTACTTTCGTGATACTCAATCCCCGTAAAATAAATGCGGATATCGCTTAATGGTGTACAGAAATAACTACGTACTGTTGGTATGTACAAACATGCACGTAATATGTAAAAAAATACTAATTAATTTATAATTGAACATTAACAGATGTAGTTGTAGGATTGAAATTCGAAAAATGGGTAATTGAGGCGAGAGTTGCATAGCAACTATATCATATACCGGCTCCGCAATGCACAATTACCGCTATATTCACGGAATACCTACTTGATATAAACGTGACGTCACGGTCTGCGTATCGCGGCAGATGTTAATGAATTTCAAACACAGCTTATGTATCGAGCTGGCCCGTTTTTTTCCCGGAGTCCAAATAGACCGGAACACAAGCCGTTGGATGCGCGTGCGTCCAGGCGTCGTCGAATACACACAGTCGTTGCGAATCGTCAAATGTTATTGCGAATTTTGATGTTGACGATACTATTGCCGCTATATTGTTTCTCGTAAATTACGGGCCAAAAAATATTTAAGAGATATGTCATTATAAGTGCCCACGGAAGCATAACCATAACCTTAAAATTGAATAGAAAGATATCTTTATTCTTCTTAGGTCTTTTGGTTCTCGGCTTGGCAAATTACTTGGCAAATACTGGGCATTATTTTCATATAGGTATACTGTATACATAATACGACCTGGGATGCAAAATGTTCCGTTCGTAATAGGCCTGACACTCTACGACTTGACACCCCGGGATCTCTGTTTGGTGTAATAGTATCAGCTGAAGAGAAATGAGGCATAACAAATTTTCCTGCGCCTGAGGTCGCTGAACATACAGTCGCATATAAGCGACGATAACCGCTTACCATCAGGTTGGCCGCTCGTTTGAATGCTACCTTTACATAAGGACTATCTTCTCATGTCATCATGCGCACTGAAATAAGATTGCGGTACAAAGTCAATTAATATTACAAATTACGGTCATTTAGTTGTCACTACAATGTGTCTGCTTTTATAGTTGTACTACCTATTTACACGTAATAAAAGCGTAAGTTTTCGTGCGTTTGCCAAACGTGTGAACCCTATGTATCATCAGTTCGGTCGCAGACAGTTGATTGCCCCACGTTGGTATTAAAACGATTATCGAATTGTGTTAATGCAATACAATCGGTTTACCTACATCGCGAGAATATTTTAATACATGTAACATTTATTTCGCAATGAGCCAATGAGTGATGACCTAAAATATATCTCTTGCGGAAAGTGGGTGTGTGGGTACTACCTATACACTCTGCCTATACCTTCGGGTACCCTTGTGGGAAGGCGTGAGGATAAAAAAAACCTTCTTATTTATCGCCATTTTTTTTAAATGTCCTCACCTATCGGAATGATTTTCAAAGACATCTTTTAGTGCGCTTGCTCTCGTGAAAAATGCAATGCTTCTCAAATACCTACATGCAGATTTCCTTACGATGTCTTCTGTAAATCGTGTGTTGCGTCGAATCAAATTCAAATTCAGAAGAACTCATTAGTAATAACTGGGCTTGAGGTTGTATGCTTGCACTTGGTAGGTGATTTCTGAGACCACGTGGCCATGGCAGCTTTATAATTGTTAACCTTATTTGTTCTAGATCGAAGACGACGCCTATCAAGAAGACCTGGGCTACACCCGCGGCACGATCGGCAAGTCTAGCACAGGGCGCGTGCGTCTGCCGCAAATAGACGAAAAGACCAAGGTGCGGATCAGCAAGACATTGCAGAAGAATCTTCAGAAGCATCAACAGTATGGAGGCGCTACTAGTATACGACGACAGGTGTCTGGCACAGCATCTTCAGTCGCGTTCACTCCTTTGCAGGTCAGTGCGCTACACTTTCGTTCATTAACAGCAACATTAGTTAATTAGCTATCATTGACAGGGTCTGAAGTCTGGGGTCAGAGCCCCTGACTAGCTCGAGGTCGTCGGTTCGATTGTCGCTGGGGGCAGATTATTGTGTGATAGTTTAATTCATGAATAGTTTTGTACACATAAATTATATAAGTATGTATATCGTTGACAAGTTTCCATAGTAGAAATATGTTTAACTTGAGATGTTGTGAGAGTTGTGAGACAGAGCTAACAGCCTGACCCTTTTACCTAGTAAATAATTTCTTGTCGCATAATATGCAAAATCATTCACTCAAATTGTTCGTGTATTCAATCGAGGCTATAGGTGTTTGTCCCACTTAAATTTACCTCTAATAGTTCTTTGTAACGAGGTTTCCTTCGATAACCACAAGTTCATAACGGATCAAACAAAAGTAGGTTAGCGTAATTCAAATCAATCAATCATTGACGCCAACTCTCGTTATCATCATTATTGCATATCATCATTGAAGACAATCAAAGGCGCCGTCATGTGTCATATATATATATATATATATATATATATATATATATATCTATATATATATATATATATATATATATATAATATCTATCCTCGCCTTCCCACAAAGGGTCCCCGAAAGGTAGGCAGAAGGTGTGGGTAATACCCACACACCCACTTTCCGCCAGAGGTATATTAGGTGCCAACGTGACAGATGGCGAGTCCATCGCCGTTACTCAAGCACGACTATACATACGCCTTTGAATTTCTTCTCAGACGTATGCAGGTTTCCTCTCGATGTTTTCCTTCACCGTAAAGCTCGTGGTGTGACTAATCACTGTACTTAAGTTTTAGAAAAACTCATTGGTACAGTCGGGATTCGAACTTGCGACCTTTGCGTCTCAGGCAACTGCTCGAACCACTCGGCCACCACGGCACTTGCATTTTGCATATATATATATATATATATATATATGCAAAATCGCTAAACACTTTGAACATTTTGTGTGTTTACGTGGGTGTCTGAATGGCTTAAATTGTATAAATGGGCCGGTACTTAGATGACGCTGCGTTCGTGATTGAATTTTTTTATTTTTCTATTACTCGAACCTGGGTGGGAAAGCTAGTCAGTAATAATAATAGTAGTGATTTTATTTCCGATCTGCGGTTTCAGTCTTGAAATGTTTGTTAAATCGACCTATATTAGGACTAGCATGTAAGAATAGTTTTACGTACCTAGAAAACAACAAAGGTTTACGAGTATATTATGTTACGTCAATATCAATACCAATAATATAATCGATAACAACATGTCTATACTTATTAAAATAACTCCATACAAAAATCACACATATTACATAGGCGTTAAGTTCCTAATTTCTATTTGATTATAATAGTGGTAATCGAGAAGAAATTTTAGAGTACATATGTATAGATATAAATACCTCCTCTGTTTCTTATTGTATAGTTAAGTTAATATTACAACGGTGTGTTACCTTTATTGTAAACAAAGTACTACAATTTAAAAAGTTCCGCAACGAACTTTGTTATGCCATTTATGGATATCTTCATTATAATATGTTAAGATTTATCGCTTGCGTAATAGTGAGTATAAATCAACTTTTACCGGCAACAGTCACTCATTACAATATTTTCTGCATATAAGTAGGTTTATACAGGTTGTGTGTAATGCAAATGTATGTAATAGCCGTGGTGGCCGAGTTGTTCGAGCAGTTGCCTGCGACGCAAAGGTCGCAAGTTCGAATCCCGCCTGTACCAATGAGTTTTTCTGAACTTAAGTACAGTGATTATTCACACCACGAGCTTTACGGTGAAGGAAAACATCGAGAGGAAACCTGCATACGTCTGAGAAGAAATTCAAAGGCGTATGTATAGTCGTGCTCGAGTAACGGCGATGGACTCGCCATCTGTCACGTTGGCACCTAATATACCTCTGGCGGGAAGTGGGTGTGTGGGTATTACCTATACACCTCTGCCTACCCCTTCGGGGACCCTTGTGGGGAGGCGTAGTTGTTTAGAATGTCCTAGGTGTCATATATTTTGAACCAAAGTTACATACATAAATATATAATAGATGTTTTAACAGGAATTTTTTTTCTTACACATTGCGTGCGCTTTCAAATAAATTTGCTTTAAATCTAAAAACAAGTCTTATTGTCTTATTTGTCGATTCGGCAAATCTAAGTCATCCCGATTAATATGGCTAAAATAGTCTGTTACACACTGTATACAAGGCTTCATATCTGCGAACTTGTTTTTTTTACGTAAAAACATACATATCACATACTCCGATTCCGATAGAATATTGTCATCTCGTTTGCTTCGTCTTACTACATATATAAATTATTTAGTTCATAAAAACATGACTCCTGACATATTGCGTCATTTTGACGTACATATCTGAAGCCCTCGTTTATTTTTGAAAACATTGTGAGGAATCCTGCATATGTTCGAAAATAAATTAGGACACTTAAGGATGTAGACGAAACGAAAGAGGTTTGTATGTTTAAAGAGAACTGGCGCTTTACTCTCTCTGCCTACTCCCTTAGGGACTCGGCGTGATGATATCTATGTAAATATATGTACTAAAATAAAACGACTGCGCCAGTTTCACCAAGTGTACATACAACGTTATACAATAACGTAGCAAATCTGTACCGGTGGAGAACCTGAGTCGGCAAGTCACATTGTTACGTGCTATTGTCCCACGTACCCATTTAAGTGGATACAAACATATGAACTGGCATTTTAAGATAAGTCATAATTTGAATATTCTTTCTTATCTGTCGCTAATTGCTATCGTATAATAGACTGCCTAGAGGTCGGCCTCAATGTAGACAATGGTAAAATGAATTTATACAGTAATTTTTAATCCGGTAGGAAGAATCATCCATGGCATAGATTCATTTTTAGACTGCTCGAAACTAGATACCGCTATAACTAACTTAGGGAAAAATGTCGCTACTATCTAGCGACATTTATATGCCGCGGGCTCTATTAAGTTTTGTCTCATAATCCCATGAAATGCTTGTGGTCTGTTTTACAGCATAATTTTCACGCTAATACAAATGCGAACAGTCAACGCAACCTTAGAGCTGCCTATTTAATGAGTTACCGTCCTTAGCTGAATGGTATCTAGTTGCAGCCTAACGGCGATCAATTATTATCTCAGATCCATGGTCAATTTTACAATCTTAACAATGGAATTGTTGTAAGGTGACGACCAACCCTGAATAACATTAATAGTGTTGTTTTTTTAAAGTAAGGTAGGTTTATGGGATGCATACTATTACGTTATAACGAATACTTGTAATCTTTTCTAATATTTTTATAGCAGTCTCTTTTCATGATTAACCAATATACAAGTCAAGTTACCAGTTTAAAGTAAAGTAAAATTACATCTTTTTACTGGTCTAAAAGACTAGATCTTTATTATTATTTTACAATATATATTTTATCTAGTTTCTTCTATAATTGTCTTATGTTGAATTCAATTATATTTCCTCTTCCCAAAAATCCAAAATCGTATCTGGGTTTCTCTACTCTAAGAATTATTTCGGTCCTTCAGTACTTATGTAAATTAAAATAATTAAATTGGTATTCTGCGGCTTCGTCACGTTGTACATCTTGATTACTAGAAAGTAGAGATTCATTTCAAAGATTTGTATAAACTGAGATGAAGGACTCCTTATACATTTAGTCATGACTCACGAACTAGGTGAACTGTTAAATTGTTGCATAAGCTCAAATTGTACTATCAGAACAGCACTGCACTTTCAGAACTCGAGCCTAAAACAGAAAAAAAACTGGCCAAGTGCGAGTCTGACTCGCGCACGAAGGGTTCCGTAATTCCGTATATATAATTTAAATAGTTGTTGTATTTTAATTTTTTTTATACTGAATATGTGACTAAATATTCTGTGAGTATTTCAAGCGTCTACTTGTTATCGTTATCAATATCGAGTAAAAACGAGACAAAAAAAATCACGTTTATTGTATATTTATTTTATTCTGATCTGTGAAAATTTCAACTGTCTAACTATCACGGTTGATGAAATACAGCGTGGTGACAGAAGGATAGACAGACAGACGAAAGAGGTACGACGTATAGCGGAGTCTTAGTAATAGGGCCCCGTTTTACCCTTTGGATACAGAATCCTAAAAAGGACTAGGCGTATTAAGGCTAATATAAGGCTAATGTAAGTCGCTGGACTGAGTTAATAAATAAAGTCATCAATATTGCCCATAAAATTCTTCCTCGGGATTTTAGTCTCTCCCAATGAACGCGTTAAGTATCATGTTGCCTTGAAATTTATTTTTAATCTAAACATGTCTTGTTCTTAATTATCCGGATTTTAATCAATCATGACAAATAACCTCATTGTTTCAAAAAACTATTTATCACTGACAGCTGAGTTCCCATAGATAATACTAGAGTGCATACCTGCGTAATTTGTTCCGAGTGAAGGCGTGATTATAGTCATATCGCACGATCTTGATACTTGCCCTTGGCCATTCGTCTGACGTATCAGATCAACCAGTCAAAACTTTGATATTTTCATCCGAAAGCTTTGTTTTCTTGTATCATATATCGTATCTCATATGCATAGACAATTTACTTACAGAATTTTTCTGTTTAGTACTGACAGTTAATTGCTGGTCGGAATATTGTTGTCATTTATCTATGGTCTATCTATATAGTGGCATACAATTCGACAGTATTATGTATATATACATGTATATCCACACACCTCATGCCTCCCACAAGGGTAGTGTGACTAATCGCTGTACTTAAGTTCAGAAAAACTCATTGGTACAGTCGGGATTAGAAGTTGCGATCTTTGGTCGCAAGCAACTACTCGAACCACTCGGCCACAGTATTTAGTTCTTAAAACATGATTACCGGTGTAAACTGTAGCATAAGTAAAGGGCGATGTGTGATAACTTGTGTTTCTACATTGCTTAAATATCTTCCTTACAACTTACGTTATCTTGTACCACCGTTATATAAGAGACGTCTATTGCATTAATAACCTGGCCAATGGCCTGCACCCAGCTACCAATAAAGAATTAATTAAACGCATGTTTATAATATCTTAATGCAACTTTAACATGCGCTATTGGACGGCAAGTGACATTAATAAACCTTAGTACAAAACACTTCCTAGTTCAGGAAGTGTACTGCTGAAATAATGTATCGCATTGCGAGGGAAAGTAGAAATCTTAACATTAGTATGGTAAACGGGCCAGTATCTTCGTAAGTACCTATTTCTAAGTTCACAGCCATTTATCGCATACGTGTTGTAGTTTGTCAGTCAAGTACATTAAAATCGGAATTATTTATACGTGCGTATTGTATATGTAAGTGGATATTATTAATAGATAAAGAGTTTATTTTCAATCGCTGCTTGCACATCCTTACTAATATTATGAACGTGAATGTAAGTTTGTTACGCTTTCACGTAAAAACTACTTAACCGATCATCATAAAACTTTGTACACATATTCTTGGACGTATTAGAAGTAACATAGGATACTTTTTATTGAAAAAAAAATCACTTTTACGAGAGATAAAAAAGCCACACCGACGAAGTCGCGGGCACAGCTAGTACACAATAAAAATATAATATTTAAATCTAGAACTAAAGGTTAAAACTTGGTTTATAACTATGCTGAATACAATTATATATATATACTATGCGTGTTGCAGCAGTTGGCAAAGGGCCATAGCTCTACAATCTTATTTTACTAATATTATAAATGTGAAAGTTTGTAAGTTTGGATGTTTGCGGTTCTTTCACGGCCAAACGGCTGAACCGATTTGGCTGAAAGTTAAAATCGTGATGGCTTATACCTTGGAATAGGACATAGGCTACTTTTTTTTTAAAGTCGAGAATTCAAAGTTCTAATATTATGAAGTATGATGTTCTTTCACGGCATAGCGGCTGAATCGATTCTAGCAGGAAAATACATAAGCTACTTTTACGAACTCAACGCGGGCGAAGCTGCGGGCATAAGCTAGTACTACATATATGTATAAAAATGTTGTATTCGCTTTTCCTGCTTGCAATTTTGCTATATTATTTATGTATATTTTATACATTCATTGAAATTTAATAGATATCAGTCCTTATGTAATAATACTAGTGCTTAACCGAAGTCGTTCCGAGTTCTGAGCGAGACATACTCGGGTTCTTCCCTTGTTGACCGGTCCGTAAAAAACACTAGATTATTTATACATATGCCTTTAGAAACTTTCGCTAGGAAAATGAAGACTAAAAAAGGTTAATAATGCACTAATATATACGTTAAAATATCGCTTTTCCCATTGTAAAAATTTACACCGCATTATGAAGGTTAAATACATATACATACTTTCACGAGCTAGTTCTAAATTAAAATTGCGCCTTTTACCTTATTTACATCAACATGTTTTTTTTAATTAAAATCCGAATAATACAGACGGAAATATTATTATCTTTCCGTCGATTGTAAATAGTGCTGTTCCGACGAAAAGACACCTCTTCCTACTCCTTGGCGGGCCTATGAGTGCGAGAGGACGAAAATAACACATTACGTAATATTTTTTTTACACAAACTGCCTAAATGTATTATAAACTTTACAAAATATTTTCTAAAATGAATGTATATTTATCTAGAAACTTAACTGTGGTACAAATTCAACATGCATCCTACAACATATTATAATGTTAAGCAGTCACAAACTTACAAGTTCTGCATGTAGGCAGACCGCTGAGAAAATTGCATCTTGGTATTTCAGGCGATCGGGATTGAACTTTCACCGTTTACACTCGCCTTGGTATTTGTGTTAAGGGAATGGCCACGCCCTTCGGCTAGTGTTGGACGCTGCTAAAGCTTGTTTTATTTCTAAACATCGTTTCAGAGTAAACATCAATTCTGAACTAACTAGTTAGCACGGGGCAGAATACTTGGGCGGCTAGGCCAAGTACCTAATAACTATAAGTAATTCAACATGACAAATCCTCCGTAAATATTTAAGATTATGTTGTTTACTATTAATCCGCTTAATATTGTTATAAATCCGCGTATTCTAGAGTTAATACCACGCACTTTAGAGCAGCGGCTGCTCATTGCTTTCAATCCATCAGTCAGTGTTTATTTTTTTATATATAAGTTTAGCTCGGCTTGCTCGCGAACCAACACCCTAAGCCGAAGCCCACTATAGGGTCCACTATCCGGTGGCCGTTAGGGTGGTCTTTCTTGTCTAGCTATTAACAAGGAGCAAAAGTTCATTTAAATCTGTTTGATGTAAGATTAGTAGACTTCAACATAACCCGACGAGTTTCGTTTACAATTTTTTTTTAACAAGTACTAGTAAAGTATTTGTGTGTTGATCAACATTATAGCAGATTCTCATCGCGAGCGCAAAGCGAGTCTCATCCAAGTCTTCCCCTCAAACTTTGGAAGACCTCGTGTAGGGATAATCTTTGATAGTTGCTTACATACTAAACAAGCCCATAAAGATCCAAGCTTCTGATTATTTGGATTTTGCACATACACCTCAACATTCCAGTTGCGATTCAATAAACATTCCATTCCACCACGGTCATGAGGCCCTGTATTGCTTCTTCAGCTTATACGTAAATTAATGAATTGTTATGGTGGATCTGGCTCTTAGGTACTTTATGTTGCTACTAAACTATTATCGTAAATCATTGTTTGCCTCACGAGAAGGTTACCTTATAGTTAACTCTTTCTAGCAAAAATCATTTTACTCACGTCATGAATTCTAGATTTTCCCGTAAATTACATATTTGTTACAAATCTGTATGTTTCTCATTGCTGTTGCATGTTGTTTTTTCTATTTGCTTCATATTGTTCAAGAAGTCCATATGCCAAATTTGGTTTGTGACATTAGCCTTAACGAAAAAAAGTTTATTTTCTTTAATACGCAGAACTTGGCGCGATAATATTTTGAATTTTTCATATGTAGTGAATCTGAATTTTAGTACAAAATTCAGATTATGATTACTATACTATTGTATTTCTTGAAATCCAATAGAGATCCGCATCGCCTTTTAGCTCTCTGGTATGCTCTCTTCTATAAACCTTCACCTATTTTAAGCCGTGTGTTACACCGTAACGGACCAATCTATCTAATCGACACTTTAATACAACAGAACAGCGGCTAAATATAACTATTACCGGCCCTTATTCTCACCTCCCATCGGCTACAACAGATCTCTCTGATCTAAAAAAAATATCGAGTGAGCTGTTTTATGTCAATAGACAACGCTGCGCTGCTGACGACATCCTCGATCTTTGAAGACCCAAATGCTACATTTATCGTAACTAACTACTAATGTCTACCTCCCGAGTCATTCAGTTACATCGCAGGTGCATTTCCAAATAGCCAATGATCATAGGACCGGGATATCGGGAATTTCACTATTATTTAAGGTCTTATGAAAGAATTTAACAAATATTGCACATTTCTCGTTGACCAGCGTCCAACATTTGTATTGGCCATTCTAAACCACGCTCTATAAATATGACTAGATTGCTAAAATTCTACTTCATCGTATCAAATAGTTCCGAAAAGATAGATTCCGAAGTAGCTATAGACCGTTAGGTGATAGCAATCGGGTAGATATCCCTCGGAACGCGCTGCTCGGCTGTGTAGTGCGCTGACAATAGCGCTGACTGTCCTACTGGAAATAATGTTCAAATAAGGACTGCTTGTCGGAACTTTTGCACTGAATTGAACACTCTCAAAGCTATCGTGCTATTCATCTGGTTGATCGGTCGGAAATCGGTTATAGTGTAGAGTAAGACAGGGTACGTTTTATTCTAGAAGGAGAACACTAATGCTTAGGCTCGAGCTAGTTAAATGCGGTTGAAACCGCGGGTCATAGCTATGTATAGTTATAAAGTTGACCCAGTGACGGTTATGGTAGATATACATACTTCCATGACGTTAAAGCTGTCAGCCGCCAAATAAAATCACGGGTTTGTGTCCGATCTTTGAGTATTTTTAATCGCGTGAAAGATGAACGTAATGACATCTAATGAAGCAATACAATACTAGTAGCAAAAACTTGGCGTGATAAGCAAGCATTATATGAGCGGTCATTACCTGGCATTGCCTTACTTATCTACTTGCCTGTAAAGACCACAATATTTGCAGCAGCGGCCTCATAGTCACGGCCAATCTAAATAGTAAACGCGATGACAATAATAATCTCGCTTTAAACACTCTTATTCTAAGTAAACTGGGTATGACATCGCGGAATTTATGTTAATGAGCTGTTGATGTGTGTCCATCAGAGGTTTCCAATATCATCCAATTGGTCCGTCGAGTGTTTATGTAACAAGGTAAATTATAAGGTTTTTGTACCCATGAGGGGTGGTTTGTGTTTAAATCGAGCATTTTAATTACTGTTTTGACCAATTTAATTGTGTTATGAACTCTCCTCTGACATTTTACCGAGAGAGTATAGCGTAGGGATTTTGTAAAGGGTTTGGCGTGTTTCGTGCAAGATCGACAACGCGAAATTGTTAACTCTGCCGCCTAAGGACGCTTGCAACACCAAACGTATGATACGCGCTTAAAGACCGGACAGGAATATTTTCACACTTGTTTGACTATACACTGTTATCATGTTTTAATCAATACATTAGGTATAGGTATATTGTATTATGTGATATTATATGTATATTATGTGACTCATATCGAACTGAGCTCGGCAGGCGATTGATTCAATATGATTAAGATATATATTTTAACGATCATTTACTGCGATAACTGTTCATATCACAAATCGGCTTGAATACAAAATCTAAATACTCACCTTGCATAAGCATATAAAGAGCTCACAAACAATGAATCGGTATGGATTACAAAACGCATTTTGTAAGGATCGAGATATGATAATAATAATTAAACCTGTTTGGTGTCTTTTCAATGGGGCTTAACGATTTCTTATTGTCTCTGCCCACGGACAGGTGTTAATAATTTAGCTATTGCATTGCCATTGCGCGACAAGAAATCTGCTCCATCATTGAATTTTATTAGGTCAAGAAGGCCGCAGCATAGTAATGGTAGCGCCCCGCTGCTTGACAGATGAGTATCTGGCAAGTCGCCTTTAGTCTACCATTATAAAATGCCCGACGAAATACATACCTACGATATAATACGTTCTATGTTGTTCATGACTTCGAGTCCCTCACGGGGTCGACAGAGAGAGTGTAGCGCTAGTACTGTAGACTAGACCTCTTTTGTTTCAATTACTTAATACTATTTGTTTTTAGAGACTTTTTGAGATCCATACCGAGATGTTTTTTTTTTATCATAGCAGATATATATTTTTTCAATCCAGGTATTTTAGTATTACAGACAATGTGCTATCGTAATATTATTTTGTTGTATTCATACCAAAATTATACCTTAGGATAATTTCACAACAAAATTTCCAAGTCCCAAACCGAGTAAAGATTGTACCAGCTATTATATAAATTCTTAGTATTAATAAATATATGTAGATAAGTATATTATACATTCAGTACGAAGGTAACACTCGTTATCAACACAATAGTAACCGTCCTTGGCGAAAATCGAACCCGCGACCTCTACACGTCGTTCAGTCAGAAGCTACAAACATAAGTTACGAAAAAAACTGATGATTTTCTTTTTCAGGGTTTGGAGATCGTGAACCCACAAGCAGCCGAGACACGGATCAATGAAGCAAACGCAAAATACTTCTCAAATATATCAGGCTTTCTGTCAGTGGGAAAGAACACTACATAAATATAATGTGTGACTAAAGAAAATGACCGTTGTTTAATTAGATTTTGGGGCTAAAATTGCATGGCGACGATTTTTATAAATATCCTAAGTATTTGAACGTGAAATACCATTAATAATGATGATTGACTGTAAACCATGTTTTGTTTTTTATTGTGGCCACTCTAGCGATAAGTTGGTCGAGACGTGTGCGCACCGTGATCTGATTTCACCTTACGTGGATTTCTAAGTGCATTATCAAGTAGCATGGACAGAACTAAAAAATCTAGTCGTTTAAAATACTTTACGAATCAAAAAGCGACTCGAGCCAGTCACGCCTTGTATGGGTTTGTTTGATATGAGACTATCCAGTAGAAGGTCGTTATACATTTAGAAGTAAATATAGCCGTTGCTCAATTCGCGTTTTGGAGTAGATTAACGTTCCCACAGCAGCGGTGTAAACAAACCGCGCCTTAGCACACCT
>JACCPG010004695.1:0-20389 GCA_016069955.1 Drepana arcuata | reverse complement strand
GTTTCAAATAAAATTAGAAGTAAACGATTGCGTTAAAGACCACTAAGCCTGCCTGCTTAAAATTTAATTATTATTATTAATATCAATATTTATAAATAACGACGGGACGGAAACGATAAGAGTACTCGAAACCAACGAGCATGTATGAAGAGACTGACGAATGTGGACGAAGCGAAAGAGGTATGTAAGTCTAGAGAGAACTGGCGCTCTATACTCTCGGCCTACCCCGTTGACTTGGCGTGATGATATGTATGTATGTATGTATGTATAAATAAATAAAATAATAATATATCCTCAAGCCTTCCCGCAAGGGTCCCCGAAGGGGTAGGCAGAGGTGTATAGGTAATACCCACACACCCACTTTCCGCCAGAGGTATATTAGGTGCCAACGTGACAGATGGCGTGTCCATCGCCGTTACTCAAGCACGACTATACATACGCCTTTGAATTTCTTCTCAGACGAATGCAGGTTTCCTCTCGATGTTTTCCTTCACCGTAAAGCTCGTAGTGTGACTAATCACTGTACTTAAGCTCAGAAAAAACTCATCGGTACACTCGGGATTCGCAGTTGCCTGCGACGCAAAGGTCGCAAGTTCGAATGTATAAATATATATATATAAATCCTCACGCCTTTTCACAAGGCTTCCCAAAGAGGAATGCAATGAGAGTAGGCAGGTGTATAGGTAGTACTCACCTTACTTCTGTCTGCTCACTGGCGAGGGACTCGGCATGCTGATATGTAAATATCCCGTAAGTAATTCCGTTCCTGTGGGGTCATAACTATTTTTTACCTTTTGACAATTTCACTTAAATTGACCTAGTCCAAAACTAAGCATAGCTTGAACTATGGAACCGAGAAAACGATATACATACATGCGACTAATCACTGTACTTAAGTAAGAGATAGTCTCATTGGTACATTCAAGATTCAAACTTGCAATCTTCACTCAGCCACCACGTCTTTTATAAATGAACTGGCGGCCCGTCCCGGCTTAGCACGGGCGTACATTCATTTTTTAAACATTTTGGCATTAATTAAAATATCCTATATTAATCAGTGACAATGCAGCATTCCAATGGCGAAAGAATTTTTTAAATCGGTCCAGTACTTTTTGAGCCAATTCCTTACAAACACACTTACATACAAATCTTTCTTCTTTATAATATTAGTATAGATTAAAATCCTTCTCGTCCCCACATTAAAACGGCGTCCAAAATGGCGTCTTCCCTCCCTTAATTATGTTGATACCTTTTCAACAAAATGGGTATACAAATAGTCATCCGTAATTACCGGCTCTGTTTAAAAAAATATCCTTTAAATGTACCTGTACCTAATGTACCTGTATTATAAAGGGTTGGGTTCTGAAAAAGTAACATAAAAATTTTCCTTGTAAATCGTTTTTGTTTTGGCAACGAAAGTGGGGCTGGGGTCAGAAAGATTTCAATTTCATGTAATACACATGAATTATTATTGTTTATTTTTAATTGTGTATATTTTTATAAGAACTTTGTCGGCGCTGTTAATATGCACTACATACAAAATTGCAGCTCTTTAGTACCAAGGGTCTCTGAGCTAACCCGCAGACGGATAGACATACAGATGGACATGGCGAAACTAGGGTTCGTAGGTTACTACGGAACCCTTATCAGAAAATTAATATGTATTCATCAAAATGACTGTAATCGTGCATAAATACGTTGTTATGTGTACATAGAACTTTAAGTTCAAAATTATCTGTCAATTTTATTACCCTTAACTTGTTTCATTTAACTAAGTTCGCAAAGATTTAATCTTACCCGAACTCAAACTTAAACTTTCCAGTTTTGTTGAACTTACTTGGAAGCTAGAGCCTTTTCTTAGAACACAGAATGAAGCCGCGGAAACTGTTCCTACTATGAAACTTCAGAAGTTCACTTAAACTTAAACACACCCACTTTGATGTGCACACTTGGCAATCATAGCGTTACTAAAAATATTGGTAAATCTTATATATTACTAGCTGTCCCGCCCAGATTCGCCCGGGTGAAAAAAAAACAATTTCCTGATACACGATCGTAGCGCCACCTATCGGATCCAATGTGAATCTAAACTATTCTGAAAACCACCTGAAGACACAGAAAATTTCATTAAAATCAGTCCAGCCGCTTAGGAGGCGTCCAGTGACAAACACGCCCAGCGTGATTCGAACCCGCGACCTCAAGTTTCACAATCAGGAGCTCTAACCACTAGACCAGACGCCCGTCTAAATGATACATATATATTACAAATTGGATGGGCGATTTATTAACTTAGGCTTGCACAGAACTGTAGATCTAGGCAAGAGGCTTTTTGGCCAGCAGTGAGATTGAACAAAGGTCTTATTGTAGTCGAACCAGAGCCAGAAAAAAGGTCAGGTCAAGAGTACCCTAAACCGAAGAGCATGTATGAAGAGAATAATGAAAGTGGACGAAGCGAAAGAAGTATGTAAGGATCGTAGCAAGTGGAAAGAAGTGGTGTCTGCCTACCCCTACGGGAAAGAGGCGTGATTATATGTATGTATGTATGTAACCAGAGCCAGTAGTTCAGTGCCTGAGAGAGGATTGGGAACATTGATGGAATGACCACATCGTTTCTCAAATAAAGTATTTTTTTCGTTATCTCTTATTTAGGTTGGGTTCTGAGAACTTTTGCTTCCTAATCGAATAATTGCGAGACCGAAAGGCCTGCGAAAAACTACGTGACCTGATTGCCATTAGACGGAAATCAAGAAAAACTTGATGAAATTCTAATAAGTTATTACAAAGATTATAGGAACACAAAAGATTAAAGAAATTCAAAAGGCGTATGTATAGTCGTGCTTGAGTAACGGCGATGGACTCGCCATCTGTCACGTTGGCACCTGATATACCTCTGGCGGAAAGTGGGTGTGTGGGTATTACCTATACACCTCTGCCTACCCCTTCGGGGATCCTTGTGGGAAGGCGTGAGGATATAATAAAAAAAATAATTATAGGAACACAATTAACCTTAAATGTGAGATACTGAATATTGTTTCACCCGCGTAATATTGGATGTCATTATAATAAATATTGTACATCGATAATTTGATAGGGACTCGGCGTGATGATATGTATATATAACTTGGGTCCACGATTGTAATTGTGGACCCAAATGTGTTGTAGGTGGGGCTCGGATCTTGTTCGATTTTCATTTGATCACCCAACCGAAAATTCTGCAAAAGTATAAACAGATAAAATTAATTACTACATCTCTATGCCACAATTTAAACATTCGAATGGTACTGGAACTAGTAATTTTTGAGCTGTAGGCAACTCGAACCAGTGGATCACCACGGCACTTTACTATATACTAATACAAATAATCCTTACTAATATTATAAATGTGAGTTGTAAGTTTGTTTGTTACGCTTTCACGTAAAAACTACTAAACCGATCATCAAAAACCTTTGTACACATATTCTTGGAGATATTAGAAGTAACATAAGATACTTTTTATTGAAAAAAATAAAAAACATTTTTACGAAAGATAAAAAAGCCGTCCACGCCGACGAAGTCGCGGGCACAGCTAGTCTACCTATAAATGGAATAAATGTCCCAAAATAATCTCGCAGAAGAGTGCCAAGAAGGCTGGCGGCATTGTCACTTTGTATGACAATGTCCAGCTAGCCCTAATAATTACTACATGAATAAAATAACATGCAATATTAATAAAATCTCGAAGCCTGTGTTGGAAAATTGAAAAGAGCTTGAATATTAAATCTCAAGATTAAATCTAATATAAGTAAAAATATTCGTGTTACATTGAAGTCGACGAGGGAATGTAATTAAAACTGTTGTCGGCTGTAGTTTTATGACGAATGGAAATATTAAATTCCCGCTGCAATTTATACATTAATCTAGAAAATTCCATACAAATTGATATTGAATGTATATATATATCATTACGCCGAGTTTCTCACAGGATGGGCAGAGAGAGTAGAGTGCCAGGTCAAAAAGACACATTTTTTGTATAGGTATAATAATAATAATATAATATATCCTCACGCCTTCCCACAAGGGTCCCCGAAGGGGTAGGCAGAGGTGTATAGGTAATACCCACACACCCACTTTCCGCCAGAGGTATATTAGGTGCAAACGTGACAGATGGCGAGTCCATCGCCGTTACTCAAACACGACTATACATACGCCTTTGAATTTCTTCTCAGATGTATGCAGGTTTCCTCTCGATGTTTTCCTTCGCCGTAAAGCTCGTGGTGTGACTAATCACTGTACTTAAGTTCAGAAAAACTCATCGGTACAGTCGGGATTCGAACTTGCGACCTTTGCGTCGCAGGCAACTGCTCGAACCACTAGGTATTTTTTGTAATATGGTTACTAGACAAATATATATCTCACCAATATCTGCTCTCGGCGGGAATTGACCCACGACATCAATCATCGCAATTAGAGGCTATCGATCACTTTGAACACGTGGCCGTCATACACCTTATAGGATTTGACATGGAGCGCCATATCATGTCTAAATTACGTCAGGGTGTTTATTCCTGTAAGATTAAAAATATTCACTTTGACGACACTGAAATTACTCCTCAATGAGAATTTACCAAGAGTAGAAAGAAGGAGTCGTGGTGGCCGAGTGGTTCGAGTAGTTGCCTGCAACCCAATGATTGCTAGCTCGCATCCTCTTATGAGTTTTTCTGAACAGTGATTAGTTTTAAGTACAGTGATTAGTCACACTATGAGCTTTACGGTGAAGGAACTTAAGTACAGTGATTAGTCACACCATAAGCTTTCCGGTGAAGGAAAGCATCGAAAGGAAACCTGCATACGTTTGAGAAGAAATTCACTCGTATGTATTATTGTCGTGATTGTGTAACGACGATGGACTCGCCATCTTGGCACCTACAACTATAGACCGTAGTGGGAAGGAGTGAGGACTTAAATTTTTACGCCGCAGAAACCCTGGGGCATTGCTAGTGCATACATATATACGTATCATCACCCTGATACCCCCGCCAGGTAGACAGATTGGAGTGCCAGTTCTCTCTAGACTTAAAGACCTTTTCTCTTCACATGCCCGGGTTATAATAAAACATTACTCCAGAAACTACTTGGGTATTCCAGAGGAAGTATGAAAATAGCTTGAATGCAGTTGAGATGCGATCTCTTCGAAAAATGCGCGGAGTAACGATATTAGATCGAATCCGCAATGAAGAGATTCGCAAATCAACTGGCGTGAATTAGGACGTGATTGTAAAGATGAAGAAAGGCATATTACGTTGGTTTGGACATATAGAAAGCTTGAGTGAAGAAAGATTGACGAAACAGATATACAAAGCAAAAGTGTGTGCAAGAAGAGGCAGAGGAAGGCCACGTTCCAACTACCTGGATCAAATCGATCGGACGCTCAAGGACGGGAACGTCAAGAGTACTCGAAACCGACGAGCATGTATGAAGAGACTGATGAATATGGACGAAGCGAAAGAGGTATGTAAGTCTAGAGAGAACTGGCGCTCTATACTCTCTGCCTACCCCGTTAGGGACTTGGCGTGATGATATGTATATAATGTATGTACTCCACAAAGTAAAACTCTCTAGGTATAAGTAGGTATACATTCTTGAATTGCAACATTCTAAGACTTACTTTATTTCCATTGATGTCTTACATTGTGTAAAGCGGAGATAGATTCCAAAGAAAAACGTATTACAACAGTGCATTTGAGAGGAAAATATTTTTCTGTAAAGCACTAGCACTATGTATGCACTAGCAATGCCCCAGGGTTTCTGCGGCGTAAAAATTTAAGTCCTCACTTCTTCCCACTACGGTCTATAGCTGTAGGTGCCAAAATGGTGAGTCCATCGTCGTTACACAATCACGACAATAATACATACGAGTGAATTTCTTCTCAAACGTATGCAGGTTTCCTTTCGATGCTTTCCTTCACCGGAAAGTTTGTGGTGTGACTAATCATTGTACTTAAGTTCCTTCACCGTAAAGCTCGTAGTGTGTATTTGAATACGAATTGTACTCACGTTAGAAGAGGGAAATGGCGCTTTACTCTCTTTGCCTACTACGTGGGGGACTCGGCTTGAAGATATGTTTGTATGTAATTATAAAAAAAAAATGCGCAGCTATGGGCATATGTGACTTATTTTTTTATATGTGATTATTGTTTTTTTTTATCTATGCGGCAGTTGACTGATGGTGAAGTGAAACAGGTCTGTGTACTCTAGAGAATACAGTACTGGCATTATATTCTCTTTGTTCATCTGTGACGATTTGTATATTCTTATTCTTTTCAAACAAAAAAACATATTTTTTTACCAAATTTAGCAAAGTTTGTAATTTTTTTTTTTATACCACTTGGGTGGCCAACAAGCATGCGGTCCGCCTGATGGTTATGGACGCTTGCAACACCACGGGTATCACTCGCGCGTTGCCGACCCTGCAGGAATCTTTCACACCCTTCTTGAAGAACTCCATGCTGTACTCTTATTAAATCTTATTAAAAGTAAAAAAAAAAAATGTTTTTTTTAATATCACCCCCTTTAATAGTATTGTCCGTTTCTTATATTTGACACAAAAAGTTTCATTGTCTTATGGATACACACACGATATAACTTCTAGAAGAGAGTAATAATACAAAACATATCTTCAACAAAATGCCAAAATATCGAATCGCGTATTTCTGTTTTATTACTTCAAAAGCGCATCCAATAAAACAGCTACGTAACAAATTCGTAGCACTCGCTACGTCGTAGACGTGCTACGAGCTACGACAGGATATTAACCTGTCTCAGTTCAGTTTAAATGTAAGGGTAGTATTTATTTGTGCAATTCCTGTTGAAATGTCATCTGGCGCTTAAGTTAAAAACGAGCTCGTGTCACTTCGTTCAGGACACGTTTAGCTTAAACGGTTTAGAGTCGGAATTATGTGTGTCCTACCGCTTGTAAAACGGGGAGTGTTCAGAAGAATTGTTCAACATCGACGGGGAATTCAGCCCCATAACTTGGAACAACAGACAAACGTCGCGTACTACGCGGTTCCAAAGTATTTTCCTTCCGCGAACGCTCAGGCTGTGGAATGAGCTCCCCGTTGAGGTTTTCCCTGGAGAGTACAGCATGGAGTTCTTCAAGAAGGGTGTGAAAAGATTCCTCTAAGGTCGGCAGTGCGCGACCATTACCCTGTTGTTGCAAGAGTCCATGGGTGCGGTAACCGCTTACCATCAGGCAAACCGCATGTTTGTTTTTGGCGCCCGTGTGGTAAGAAGTAATAAAAATGTGACAGCTTTAATTTTGACAGAGAATTGTTTCGGGCTTAACTTTATATTGATCTTACCTACGTTATCACAGGGATACATAAGAGAGAAGGCAATGGTAAAATAATACCCACATATGTATTAGTATGTAGGTTTGCTGACGATGCTTTCCTTCAACGCAACTCGTAGTGTGACTAATCACTGCACTTAAGGTCAGAAAAATGGTACAGTGGGGATTCGAGCTAACAATTTTTGTTTTGCAGGCAACTGTTCAAGCCACTCCGCCACCACGGCGCTTGTAATAACACCTTTATCTCAATAAATATCTGCATAATTTCATAAAATTTTGATGCGCTACTTTACGTTCATAAATTATAAATGAAAAACTGGGCAATCAAAAGAACCATTATGGATTAAACCATCCATAAATAAATAAAAAAAAGCATTAATCACTCTTCCAAAATTGTTCGATGTTAAACAGTCCGTCGAAGGCTCGTAAAAAGTTCTCGTAAAGTCGAGTTTAAGGAATCACTAAACATTTAAACGGTATCTTAAAATCGTTTGTTAAGTATTTAAAAGCGGAGGCTTACTGAAATTGTATCATAAAGTTTACTTGAATATTAATATTTGTTTTGGCAAAGTTAAACATCGAAAATAAATAACACTTTTGTAAAAACTCCACTTAAAGACTAAACCAACTGTACATAACTGTATATATATATATATTATATTTATATATATATATATCTTAACGCTTTCCCACAAGGGTCTCCAAAGGGGTAGGCAAAAGTATGTAGGAAGTATGCACACATTCACTTTCCGCCAGAGATATATTTTAAGTGCCAACGTGACAGGCGGCCAATCGTTGAATTTCTTCTCAAACGTTTTCCACTTGATTTCTTTCACAGTTAAGCTCATTTACACATATTATATTATATGTAGGTCTATTATACTCCTCATAGAGCCGTGGTGGCCGAGTGGTTCGAGCAGTTGCCTGCGACGCAAATTCGAATCCAGACTGTACCAATGAGTTATCTGAACTTAAGTACAGTGATTAGTCACACCACGAGCTTTACGGTGAAGGAAAACATCGAGAGGAAACCTGCATACGTCTGAGAAGAAATTCAAAGGCGTATGTATAGTCGTGCTTGAGTAACGGCGATGGACTCGCCATCTGTCACGTTGGCACCTAATATACCTCTGGCGGTAAGTGGGTGTGTGGGTATTACCTATACACCTCTGCCTACCCCTTCGGGGACCCTTGTGGGAAGGCGTGAGGATATATTATTATTATATTATACTCCTCTATTTATACATATTATATTATGTCTACTCACAAAGCCTTCGGAAGAGATATGTAGAGATATACTAAAGTGCCGATGTGACGCCTTACTGTGCGGGGTGTTTTGCATATAGAAAGCAAAAACAGAAACTTCACCAAGCAGTTTCATTATCCTGTCTCTCTCATTGTAATTACGGCGCAAAAACCAGACCAATATGAAACTTGGGGCCGTGAAACTGTACTGAAGGCGGCCGCGGTTCCTGAAAATACCCTCAAAGCAACAAGTTTTGTTACATCCAAGAAGTTCGGCAACTTCTGCGTTTGGGCCAAGAATAGAAATGGAGCGTTTATGTCCGCCATTTTGAATCAAACCTCATTCTGGGTGTCGTCTATAATGGATACTGGGGTTAGAGACTAGGAGAAGTAATGTACTTGTTATTAAAGTCGTGGTAGCGGAGAGGTTCGAGTAGTCGCCTATATCGATAATATTGCAAGTTCAAATCCAGACTGTACCAAGAAGACCAAACAAAAACAAAATCGTGATATAATTCAGCATTTATTTAAGACATAATAATAATATATACCCACGCCTTCCCACAAGGGTCCCCGAAAGGGTAGGCAGATATGTAGGTAGGCACATAGAATATTCCTGACTCTCGAGAACCTGAGTGTTCAACATATAATGCACTAACCTAACCAAACCCAGGCGTCCATTCTTCATATTGGTCCATTCTCAGATGTAAAACAAAGAACGGTATAAAACCAGAATCGCAAGAAATTTTGTAAGTTGTGGTAGCAACCTAATCTGCGCCTCGTGACGCGAGCACGCAAGTTCTTGGTGAGATGCGGGCATCTATCAGTCGGCGGACGGATTTACATGCCGTTTGCCATGCAAACGACCGTAAGATTCTCGAGATAACAATGGTTTAAATTTTCTTTTCGGTTGGAGAATTCGTACATTCATGTGGATGAATCCTGCTGAGTTTAAATGTAGCAGTAATATAGATTTATGTGTATCCACGCCTTCCCACAATAGGTAGGCAGAGATCTAAGAAAACACTGATTGATAGTGAACCCTTTTCTCAAGCACGAACACATACATACGTTGAATATGCAGTTTCAAATCCAATTCCCTCGCGGGGTATGAAGAGAGTAGGACATCAGTTCTTCTTTCGCTTCTTCAAAATTTATTAGTCTCTGTTTACATCGCAGTTTTCGAATCTATTTCATAGTATGTACATACAATGTGTGTATAAAAATAATATACCCTATATAAAGATATATTGGCATGAAGCTGGAGCTATATATATATGTGTGAACACATATATTTAGCGAAATAATAGTAGCTGCGCAGGAACCATGTCTCCAGACAGGGATTATATTTTAATATAAAATCAATTTGCTTAAAAAGTACGTACGACAAAGTACATTAAACTTTATAATTACAATAACGAATTGATATCCACAAATTGATTGTTATTATGAGGAAATTAAAATGGTTTCCGAAACCGCTTGCCGCATTTGCGTGATTGCCAATCTACATGCCAACACATGATAGGTGCCAATTGACTCCAAGGTATTTTTATAGATTTCAAGCACATCCAGACAGCCCTTCATGAGATATAGATTGACGGCTGTCTGGTCTAGTGGATAGAGCTCCTTGAAGGAAGAAACTTGAGGTCGCGGGTTCGATTCCCGCCGAGGGCAGTTATTAGTTCTTAGTCATTTTGTATGATGATCATGAGTATTTGTACCTTAGTCTCGGATGTCCTATGTATTTATGTATCTATATAAGTAAATATATCGTTGTCTAGTTACCATAATGCAAGCTTTACTTCATTTGGGACTAGTTCAATATATGTGGAACTGTTCCAAGGTATTTATTATTATTTTTATAGTAGGCAGAGAGTATAGAGCGCCAGTTTTCTCTAGATTTACATACCTCTTTCGCTTCGTCCACATTCATCAGTCTCTTCATACATGCTCGTTGGTTTCGAGTACTCTCTGCCTACCCCGTTAGGGACCTGGCGTGATGATATGTATATGTATCTAATCTATGTATTTTTATAATATAGTAAGTGGTAACCGTGGTCATAGACGTGAGCATCTAGTTGTCATATAGTCGATCGCCATTCGAACTTCTGATCATAAATTCTAGTCATTGTCATTTTCTGATATTTCAAAATTATCTATCTATAATTAGCTTACATTTACAAGCGCAAGCGGGTATAAAAACGCTAATTCTTTACTCATAAAACAGTAACCTATTGTCAAAAATTTTAATATACATAGCAAATGGGAAATTTCGACAAACAAACACAGATCGTGTTTTCTATTTATATTTCTGTGCATGCAATTAATTTTATACATGTACCCTTAATTACTTTAAAGTTACATGTAAATCTAGACCTGAATACACTGGTTGTTAACTACCAGCGTACAAGACACACAATTTAATGGACTACTTTGGACATTAGGGTTCTTTTTAGATTGGATAACATTTATTTCGCGTGTGGGCATTCAATAAGGAGACTTCCTTTAAAAGCTTATCGTGGTTTCTATGGCCGGCTTGCACGGACGTAATTAGCTGTAACTCGTTTTGGACTTTATTGCTGAATACAATAAGGTTGCTATTTTGGTTTGCTGTGTATTCTGGGGCAAATGCACTGATAAGGTGTTATGTTGGGAGCGTAATATGGGAAGGATTTAGTTTATACCTCTTTTATGGAAATAGGTCTGACAGGAGTGCTTGCTTATGCAAAGGCTGAGAATTGTGATTTCGTTATGCTTTGTGGCTTTGTTTTGTAGTGAACCGAGTTTAGAAAAGGAGGTTAAGTTGTAACCCACTTATTAATTTCGTTTGAAGTTTGCGATGAGCATGTAACAGTTGAGCATGATACAGTTGAATGTAGGTTTCGTATTCCATACTGTGAGGATGGAACTCTTGTTATACACATAAGTGTAAGGAGAAACGTGTTAACATAATAAATTATTGTTGGCCGAGTGGATCGAGTTGCCTGCAGCGCAAGGATTGTAAGTTCGAATCCGGCCTGTACTAACGAGTTTTTCTTATTTTAAGGACAGTGATACAACGAGTTTTACGGTAAAGGAAAATATGGAGAGGAAGCTTGAATACGTTTAAAAAGAAATTTAAAGGCGTATGTAGTCGTGCTTGATTAAATATATCTTAGGCGATAAAATATGGTGCTAAACCTGTTCCTGCCCCTTCGGCAACCCTTATGGGAGGAAGTGAAGATACACATACATAGATATATATGTACATATCATCACGCAGAATCGAGTAAGAAGAGAAAGTGGAGGGTCAGTTCTCTCTAACCTTACGTAACTCTCTCGTTTCGACCACATTCTTTAGTCTCTTCATACATGCTCACCATTTTCAAGTTCTCATGATGATCCCATCCTGGAGTGTCAAATCGATTTGATCGAGTTGGAACTGTCTTCCGCTGCCTCTTCTACCACGAACTTATAATTATATATATTTTTAAATATTTGCTTATATAATATGCTTAATATATAAGATAAAGGAAAGGGTAACAAACGCAGACGTGCTCAATAGAGTCAAAGAAACAAGAATTCTGCTGGAAACAGTCGAGAATAGAAGAGGAAAGATGATTCGGCCACGGCCGGCGGCATGAAGGCCACCTTATACGACATGATAGCTTCTTTAGAAACATCTTAGAAGGAAAGGTAGAGGGGAAGAGAGGAAGAGGACGGCCAAGATTAACATACATGGGTCAGATCAAAGAAAAAAATTCTCTCATGACGTATAAGGAGGTCAAAGAGGTTGCGCTGGACGGAAGCGAATGGAGGGGACTGCATCAGGGACGCTGACAAGAGCCCAGCTCTTGAATTTGTGATGATATAAGATAAATAAATATACCTATACATAGTATTATAGCGTGGAATAATATAAAAAAAAATTGATGTGGAGCAGAATAATGTTAAGAACCCAAGTTTTGGTAATCAAAACACTTTGGGACTATAAAACCAGAGATACGGCAGGTATTATAAAATATTCTTTTAACGAAGTTACATCGAGCTCTGGTCGTAAATTTCAATAAGCCGGCTTCAATCATAAATCGACGATCGTTGTGCATACATCAATAGGATTGGTTAATCCATCAGGGAAGAATTCCTGCCATATTTTTACCTTGAAAAGCGTTATTAATAACTGATGGGACGCGATGCTATTTACCATCAATGTTGATGACTCCTGACAAGCGTCGTTAAAATATTCACTAGGACATAATTTGCAACATATTTTCAACAAATAAAATACCGCGTTAGCTGTTGTTTATTAAGTCATCTACAATGTCAGGGTAGCAGGTTCAATCAGTGAGATTTTTTAAATTTTTAAAGGAAAACTTTTGAGGAAACGTCCTTTTGGCTGTGATGCAATTTAAAGTCGTATATTTTTTATCCCAAAACTGGCACACAGGCATACGGCCTGTCTGATGTAAGCGGGTATTGCTTGGTCGTAGCTTGTCTGCGATATGCTTGCAACAAATTCATACGCGTTTTGAAGGATGCTATGTCGTACTCTGTATATAAAGTGCTACTATCTATCTATAACTATCTAAGTATGTAAAGTGCCTGAAGCACGGCGACGGGCTCGATATCAGTCACGTTGGTACAAAAATATGAGTATATCTGTATGTATGTGTATAAATGCTTATGAAAAGACTAACACGTCACTTTACTACCAGCTCGTTATTATATATTTTAGTGTATGTCTCGAACGTGTGGAGAATAAAATAAATGATTTCTTTAATAATAATGTTTTTTTAAAATCACCTTTTTGTATCGCGAAACAATTTACAGGATCATGTTATAATAGAAGCATAAAGATCAAGTAACAAAGTATCTATTCGCAAAAAGTCCTGGAATTCTCTTTTGACCTTTGAACCCGACTAGAATTTTAGTGGAATAATACGTAATTAAGATCTTTAGAGATATATATCTTTTGTATAACACATAGTGAAGAAATACTTTCTTCTGTTGAACATACCCGGGCTTCTCAAAGAGATTGCGATTAGTCCCTTTTGTCTTCACTGTAATAAAATTACCTTTGAGCTTTTTCCTTAGAACTTAATATCCGTGGATACATTTTTTTTTCAATCAAATTTATCAGCTTTCTAATAATAGCTGGTAAATTTGGAAAATCGAGGATAAACATTGAACATGAAATTTCTACGAGTCCCATTTGAGCTCACGAGAGGAGGGGAAACTCGTCACGCAAAACATTCCGCACAACACAATGTACTGTGGAGTACATAGAGCGACTTTCGTCATATTCTTCCGAACTACTAAATTTGACTGTTCGCATCATAGCCTATAGAAGAATGGAGAGGGGTCCTTTTGTTTCCATATTGATATTATATGTAGAAAGAATGATGAAGAAAGAAAGATGGACAGCCACTAGTAGGCTTTCAACCGGAACTTACAGGAAAACAGTATATATATATTAAATAGTATATATATTCTTTTCCACAAAGGTCTTTGAAGGGATTGGCTGAGATGTCTAGGCATTAACTTGATACCCACTTTTTGTCAGAGATATATTTCAGGTGCAAACGTGACACATGACAAGTCCATCGCCGTTACTCAAGCACGACACGACGTCTAGAAATTCAAAATAAATCTTTGTGTGCAGGCAATTACTTGAGCCTCCTGGGGTCTTACCATTCTTGCGGTGTTAAATAAATACAAATCATCAGAAAGAGCAGAGAGTCAGAGTTCTTTCGCTTCATCCACGTTAATTTGTCTCTTAATAGTAGCTAGCCGGTTTCAAGTACTTTTGATCTTCCCATCCTTGAGTGTTCAATCGATTTGATCTATGTAGTTAGAACGTGGTCCTCCTCTAACCATCCACACACTTTTGAACTGTGTATCTATTACTATTTGAACTGTGTGTCTAACTCCTTCATCCTCACCCATTATTTAAAACATTTCTCTATCTAATCATAAATATACCACATCCAAATAATATGTACTCCGTGATATCAAACCTATTTGCGCTTGTGGAACGACGATGTTAGAATATTTTTTGAATATAATGTATGGTAGCTTCATACATACATACTTTCATGCGTCAATAACTCGCCTTCGTACAATACTTTCCTTTATAACTTTTGTTTTGTGTATAAACTCTAGTTTGAGAGATGGCAAACCTTATAAAATGAAATACAGGTTTTTTAGTCATTCAAGATTCTTAAACACATATTTTTTGACAATTTGCACGCCTTCCAAAAGGTAGGCAGAAGTGTATAGATAGTACCCAAACCCCCACTTTCCGTCAGAGATACATTTTAGGTGCAAACATTACAGATGGCGAGTCCATCGCCGTACTCGGGCCTGACTATACATTCGCCTTTGAATTTCTTCTCAAACCTATGCAGGTTTACTCTCGATGTTTTCCTTCACTGTAAAGCACATGGTGTGACTAATCACTGAACTTACGTTACGAGATAAACTCATTGGTACAATCGGGATTCGAACTGGCAAATTCTGTGTTGAAGGCTACTCGAACTCGGCTACCATGGCTCTTGGTGTGTATTTATTTAATTAATAATATATAATATATCCTCACGCCTTCCCACAAGGGTCCCCGAAGGGGCAGGCAGAGGTGTATAGGTAATACCCACACACCCACTTTCCGCCAGAGGTATATTAGGTGCCAACGTGACAGATGGCGAGTCCATCGCCGTACTCGAGCACGACTATACATTCGCCTTTTGAATTTCTTCTCAGACGTATGCAGGTTTCCTCTCGATGTTTTCCTTCACCGTAAAGCTCGTGGTGTGACTAATCACTGCACTTAAGTTCAGAAAAACTCATTGGTACAGTCGGGATCCGAACTGGCAAATTCTGTGTTGAAGGCTACTCGAACTTGGCCACAGCTCTTATAATATAATAATATATCCTCACGCCTTCCCACAAGGGTCCCCGAAGGGGTAGGCCACAGCTCTTGGTGTGTATTTTTTTATTTAACTGAAACTGTTACCGAATTTCTTAAAAAAATACGTTTCAGATTAACATGTTCGTGTGTATATAATAGAACACCAAGCAAACATTATAGCGTGTTATAAACTATTAGACACAAAATTAGTTATTCACAGTCCTGCTCTAAATTCCAAAAGTCAACAGTGAAAATAATTAATGGCCGGGGACGAACCTGCTGACGTCATTATATATGAATGACCCTATGAAAATGGTTTATAATTAAGTTACACACTATTAATTAATTAATAAACATTTGTGTACATGTATTCTTGATAAACGTGTTCAATGAGAAAATACATTAACGTACTCTTTGACCTCAAAAAAAACATGGCAGGAGGACCTTGTTTTGCACCATATTGGAAGTAATGCTCAATCGCAGGGCGTGGAAAGAGAGGAGGGCGGCAGTTCCCAACTAGTGGGGCTGACATAGCTACTTCAAAAAAGAATTATAGCTAAGTAATTGTTTTCTTTAACTTTAAATTAACTTAATTTACTTAAAACTTAACGTAATTAACTTAAAAACAAACTGAACTAGCTAAAAATTAACTTATTTAACTGTAAAATTTATTAAATTAACTTTAAAATGCAACTCATTCACGCATAAGCTGCTTTTAGGTATGATAGATGATAGATATAGGTTTTAGGCAACGTGACAAATGGCGAGTCCAACGCCGTATCTCAAGCAGGACTTACGTATCTGTAAAGGATATTACGTCTTTTTACTCTGTAAAGGATAAATTAATATTTCTGGGATAAATCTATACTTAAGTTCAGCAAAAACCTAATTGGTACAGACTGCCAAGCTTCGAATCTATAATCGAAGTTTTGCAGATGACTGCTCGGTCCGCTCTGCCTATATTCGTTTAAAAACAGGTAATAAAAATGTGTAGGTAACGTTATACTAACAAATATTGTTTACTGGAGAAAACTGTCTGTGAGATTTTATAGATGAAATTTTTATTTAAATATCTTTCTGGTTCTTGTCTTATTTGATTTGAAATCTATGATTCGAAAAAAGCCTTCAAATTGTACAAGTATTTTCATTTTCAATAACAATTCCAATAAAATGAGAGCCAGTCTGTGCGTGATAAACTACCCAAACAAGGAATTATCTCCGACGTGGGAATTACAGAAGTGTTGGTATTACTGAGCTTACGTTACTGTGTACTAATGGATCTCATCCTTTCTGCATTCCTAATAATGAAATGTACCATGTTTCAATCCTCTTTTTGAAAGACATTGGCTGTTAATGTATTTTGTAACATTATTGTTCATTGTTGTCACTAGATGTTGCTGTACAAAAAATTTACAAACTATGTTTTCGTTTCTGCTGATTTTAAACATGTTCCTGGGAATTACACCACCCCTAAACATTTAATTAATATTACCAGTCTAGTCCAGCTCCATTGCTCGCAATACAGCTACGGCCGAAGTCCGTAACCCACAGGGGGTGCTTTTGAGTTTCTGCTTAGCACTTTAAAGTGCCTGGCTGGAGGCCTGTGCTCGGTTAAGAAGCCGTAAAAGTTGATGACAATAAAAAAAAATTGCGTCATGAAAGACAAATTAATAAAATTACTAAGTAACTGGCAGTGCTATCTGTAAGCTTAAGCTCGTCACGAATACATCATACGAGGCTCGCCGTACAGAGTAGGTAGAGAAAGAACATCGCCAGCTCACTTACTTACAGACCTCTTTCGCTTGATCCACATGTTTTGCTCTATGCTTCTTATACATGCTTTGTAAATAATAATGTAGGACCAACCTATAATAATAGATGTATACGTAAATAAATATAAATAAAATAAAATGTTGACGACCAAAAAGACTGGTTTCTTTTGTCTAAAGACAAACACAGATACTGTTACTGATAGGTACAAACTTTCTAAAATATTCGTTCCTTTTTAAAATAAACGAGCTTTTAATATCTCAAGATCTAAAAACCTTGGAATAGCAACCCTTTTCAACTCAAATTTAAATGTAATTTATTACATTCATAATCAAGTAACATTTACAAAGTTCTTTTACGATTCTATGACACGAAATACCTGATAAACATTTAAAAAACATTTTATACACGAAATTTGATACAAATATTACGTTAAACTACCCACCGCTTGCAAACTGCTCCCTACATTAACATAGATCAACGTAAAATTGCTAAATAAACATGAAAATATGCCACAGTGGTATGTAAACAAGCAACTTATGCTTTACAAAGAGTATTTTTAAAGGAAACTAGAATTTTTCGTGCGGTTAGTATATACTGCCAACAGGTTGCATTCTGGAGTTTGTGACAGCGGCAGGCTTCATCAAACTAATAAAGCGGAAGTAATATGCTATGAACCTAATTTGGCAGCAGATGCTAATACAGATATAGAGACAATATACTATATTTTTAAGCTTACTTGTAACTAGCGCATTGACAAATTGCGTATACATGTTTTCTTTTGGTCTAATATATATATTATTATTATAAGTTTTAGATAAGGTTGTAATTTATAGTTAATCCGTTTTTCATACTACGTAAGGGCAAATTCCCCATGTTGGTGTGTGAGTAGTACCTATACACCTCTGCCCTTGTTTGAAGGCGTGAGGATATATTTTTCTAAGATGAATTCAAATGTTGGAATGTATGATGACAGCAAATGTGTGTGTAAGAAGAGGCAGAGGAAAACCACGTTCCAACTACCTGGACCAAATCGATCGGACGCTCAAGGACGGGAACGTCAGGAGTACTCGAAACCGACGAGCATGTATCTAGAGGCTGATGAATGTGGACGAAGCGAAAGAGGCATGTAAGTCTCGAGAGAACTGGCGTTGTATACTTTCTGCCTACCCCGTTAGGAATTCGGTGTGATGATATGTATGTAAGATGAGTTCAGTATTAAACATTTAAACGTACGTGTTTAATAAATGCCATGGACAGGAGGCACTCGTTGCTTGGCTGTCGCTGTCGCGTTGCTGTCACAGACTCAGGAATGCGAGAGGACGGCAGTTTACTTTACAACAACCATCTGGCGGATGGTGGAATATTCTCAAGACTACAACTTAAAGTTTCAGAGCTATCTTTCAAGCGTTTTGTAGTTCCGAAAGTTATGTTGTCACTTTAGTGTTGCGAGTTAAAAATGAACTGGGATTCGAGCAAATTTGCTGGCTTCTACCTTTGTGTTGCCATGAGAAATTGTACGAATGTAATGAAATAAAAAATGAATGTGTTGTCGTCTTTATATTTATCAACATCATATATACATAATTATCGTCGTTAGGCTCGCTCTAGAGCTACATACCTTTTTCACTTCTTACACAATAGTTAGTCTCCTCCTTTAAGTATGCTGGCATGACGTTATAAATACGATAACTCAAAATAAACAATCAAGCCGAGATACGCACTTATAAAACGTCGAAAAGGATGAACGGTTCGCGTTGGTCGTTTCCATGGAGAAGAACCGGGAAGAAACTACTTGATGTCCTCGTTCTTAAGTGTCCGAGAGTTTTGATTTACATTACATTCATAAATAGTCACTTTTTAGCCAAAGCACGTATACTAAGAACTAACTAACATACACACTTTCAGTGCTATTCTCGTATATCCATGAATTTTTGTACATCCAAAAGTCAAAATGTTTTATTTCTAAGACTAACATGTATAACTTAATAAGCTCCTTCGGGAGGGGAGAGGATTGAGAGGATGTTGGCAGCTGAGGGATTAGTCCCATTATGCTGACAACACAATATTACTCTCCGACTATACTCCGATACTTCGGTATCGTGAGCATAAATAGGCTACGGTAACCGTTTCCCATCAGGTGCGCCGTATGGTTGTTTGCCACTCTTGTTGCAGAAAAAAAAAAAACAGCGATTTTCCTAGTCCAATAAGTACAGACCGCCTGAATCCAAAACGCTTTTTTTTATTCCAACAACTGCAATAAACTTATATTGATTCAGTATTGCATGGCGAAGTGTAAATGAAGCAATAATTTTCGGTAATACCAGCTGTAATAATATTAGCTCATACTGTGTTACCAGCTATAAATTTCACACTTTACAAGAAAAGGTTGTAATTAACATGGAGTAATTGCTTTTGCCAAGGAGTTAACACGGACCTTACGATTGTAAAAGAAAATACACTGAATTTTCAACTGCATTTTCTGTCGACGATCTTTCCGATGGATTGTTAGCTTTCCTCAAAAGAAAGTCTTATGTGTAGTAAACAGACCTTATCTTTTTCTTATCGTAGGTGCCAGATGTGACAGATAGCGAGTCAGCGTTTTCATCGCTGTTTTCAAATGCGAATGTACCTACCTCGTCGAAATTCTTTTCAAACGTATGTTTGTATAAAATCCTGTATAAAAGTTGTGAAAAATAAAAGCCGTGGTGGCCGAGTGGTTCGAGCAGTTACCCGAGACGCAAAGGTCGCAAGTTCGAATCCCGACTGTACCAATGAGTTTTTCTGAACTTATGTACAGTGATTAGTCACACCACGTGCTTTACGATGAAGGAAAACATCGAGAGGAAACCTGCATACGTCTAAAAAGAAATTAAAAGGCGTATGTATAGTCGTGCTTGAGTAACGGCGATGGACTCGCCATCTGTCACGTTGGCACCTAATATACCTCTGGCGGAAAGTGGGTGTGTGGGTATTACCTATACACCTCTGCCTACCCCTTCGGGGACCCTTGTGGGAAGGCGTGAGGATATATATATATACATATATAAAAATAAAAAAACTCATTGGTACAGTCGGGTTCCAAACCGGAAATTTTAATTTTGCCGGCATTTACTGAAACTACACGGCCACGTGAAAATATTATAAATTATTTATTT
>JACCPG010004691.1:0-12340 GCA_016069955.1 Drepana arcuata | reverse complement strand
AAAAATATACATACATATCATCACGCCGAGTCCCTAACGGGGTAGGCAGAGAGTATAGAGCGCCAGTTCTCTCTAGACTTACATACCTCTTTCGCTTCGTCTACATTCATTCTTGCACACACTTTTGTTTTGTATATCTGTTTCGTCAATCTTTCTTCACTCATCGTTTCTATGTGTCCAATCCAACGTAACGTGCCTTTCTTCATCTTTACAATCACGCCCTCATTCACGCCGCTTGATTTGCGAATCTCTTCATTGCGGATTCGATCTAAGATCGTTACTCCGCACATTTTTTGAAGAGATCGAAGAGATTTTCATCTCGTATGGACTCGCTTCATTTCAATTCATTCACTTGCTCTAGAATTTGCCCATTTACAGAAATATATAAGATATCGATAAGAACTTTTGAAAGTGTATTTTATCTATCCGAAATTATACTAGAGGAATTAAATGATAACTCGGTATAAAACCGGTAAAATATATATTGTTTGCTATGGTAGCATAATGAAAAACTTGGCAGACAAATACATCAGTGCGGTAAGATAAAATTTAAGAAGTGTGTTTGAGATTAGGAGATCATCCATTGTAGAGCTTAACCTTTCAGCCCAGGCGATATTATGTCGATAGTAAATTATACATCTACTACTTACATACATACATACATACATACATACATACATACATACATATCATCACGCCAAGTCCCTAAAGGGGTAGGCAGAGAGTAATGAGCGCCAGTTCTCTCTAGACTTACATCTACTTAATGCAGAGAAACTATATTTTCCGTTTAGTTTTAAGATCGCAGCAGATTCACTTATTTCATATGAATTCGTTTTATGCAAGACATCCGTTTTCATTCTATTAAGAGCAGTATTTCGAAATATCAAGGAGGTTATATCTTTTGCTAGAGGCCAAGCAATTTTTATACCAAATTACATCATAATCTATCCATCGGTTCCAACTGAAAGCGTAACAGACATTCTGACTGTATTTTCGCCGATTTAACATATGTAATTTTGAATTTGAATGAACATGATAATTAAATCACTTCTTATTCTTGACCCTGTCCTTCTTAATAATGTTATTAATAAATGTCCTTCAATTATATTAGCAGTTAAACGAACGGAACGAAACGAAACGAAATAAAAGGTTGAAATAGCAACTGTATAGGTGATAACTGAAAATTATTATACCACGTAAAGTTACAAGGGTTGAAGTGGCGCGCGGTGAAAAATTCGAGTAATTCAATACAGTTATGCGACGGCACGTAGCTTGTTAGACGTGCGCTCAATGCACCACACCCACTTCTCTTGCCTATACTATAGTCCAGTACACTTATACAATTACTTTTTGCACAACTAAGGTGGGAAAAAGCAGAGTGCAGAGGGTGGCAGACAACTCTGATGGCTGAATGATTCGAATTGCCTACGACACAAAGATTGCAGGTTCGAATCCCGACTGTACCAATGACTTTTTCTGAACTTGTGTACAGAGATTTTACAGAGGTTCTACGGTGAAGATAGACATCTAGAGAAAATCTAAATACATTTGAGAAGAAAGAAAAGACGTATAGTCGTGCTTGAATAACGGTGATAGACACGCCAGATATCACCTTCGCTCCTAAAAATATATCCAGAGTACCCTTTCGGAGACCCTTGCGGGATTGCGTGAATATACAAGAAAACAATTTCTAAATACGCCATACCTATACATTACAAAATAATAATTAAGAACATCCATAATAACGATTAATCTAAGAACTGTTTCATTTTATGGCCCGGACCCACCATTACCAACACTTGCTACAATCTAACTGAGTGTGAGCGTATTCGCACAGAACCCAAATAACAATTAAATATTGTTAATCTGACTCACATTCATTAACCTGTTTTACTATCAAAATGAATTGGCAGTTCAAATTTTAAGCAGATCTCTGAATAACTTATGGTATCACTTTTGTAGTAGAGGCCTATTTATTAGTTACTAGTGCTTAGAAACCTCCAGGAACTCTAGGAAATAATTATCGAATAATAATATAATATATCCTCACGCCTTCTTACAAGGGTCCCCGAAGGGTTAGGCGGTGATGTTATTAGGTAGTACCCACCGTTCCACCCACAAATACCCACATTCCGCCAGATATATATATATTTAAGGAGTCAGAAATACTTATAAGCCGTGGTGGCCGAGTGGTTCGAGCAGTTGCCTGCGACGCAAAGGTCGCAAGTTCGAATCCCGACTGTACCAATGAGTTTTTCTAAACTTAAGTACAGTGATTAGTCACACCACGAGCTTTACGGTGAAGGAAAACATCGAGAGGAAACCTGCATACGTCTGAGAAGAAATTCAAAGGCGTATGTATAGTCGTGCTTGAGTAACGGCGATGGACTCGCCATCTGTCACGTTGGCACCTAATATACCTCTGGCGGAAAGTGGGTGTGTGGGTATTACCTATACACCTCTGCCTACCCCTTCGGGGACCCCTGTGGGAAGGCGTGAGGGAAAGTCACATCAGAAATTTTGCGTATTCCCAGCCCTCCGAACCTGGGAAGCCTGGGAAGGATATAATTATATGAGGATATTTCCTTTCCCCAGGAATACATCGCAAAGCACTTCGGATTCATGCAGAAGCAGATAGGTTACGACATTCTAGCGGAGGACACCATTACTGCGCTGCTCCACAACAACCGCAAGCTGCTGGAGAAGCACATCACTGCCTCCGAGATAGAAACCTTTGTCGGTAAGTAAGTTCCATCCACGAAGACGCGCCCCACCTCTTTCTAGTCAAAGGGGTCGCGGGATGCGGGGAGTATGACCCGAGTGTATTAATGTAGTGTGCGTGTGCACTCATAGGTAATCAGTGTGTACCGACAGTACTCAACACTAGTGGTTGGAAGGTTGCACACTTACTCTGTAAACTATGAGGAATTATATTGGGGTGCTTCTTCGTGGATGGCACTATCTATACACAGGTTGATTGCATCGCATTCTCGGAAAATTATAAGGCAAAATAAAAAAAAAACAATTCTCAACACAAGCACATTAGCATCTAGGGACTGGCACCTTAACGTCTCGGCAGTCGGCACCCACGCAATTAACACCTAGGCTCCTCTTAGGAATCCTGTCTCCCAAAAAGCTGTTATAAACTTTATTCATATAAAAATAAAGCCATTATTACATATTCGTAATGCAATTTCCTAAATATATCATACGCGTGGAGAAACCAGATGTAGGGAAAAATACAGCGACATCTAGCGGTAGACAAGTGATATGTGGTATCATACTAAGCAATATGGCTCTATTATGGCGCTATGACTCACCACTGTTGAAGCCCACCCCGACTTATCAATACATATCTATAACCATAAAGATATTAGACCATAAACTCGTTTTAGACATGACACACGACCTGTCATGTGTCATATGTCACATACATATAATCACGCCTCTCCCGTAGGGATAGGCAGAGACCACTTCTTTCTACTTGCTACGATCCTGTACATACTTCTTCGCTTTTACGTCTAACAATAATTGTGTGATGGCAACATGGTCGTCGCATGCCTGTGATTGTGTCTGTGTGTTCAGGCTTGGTCCGCAAGAATATGAAGAGCTGGCGGTCCCGGTTCCTGGACTACTTGAGCGACCTCTGCATCTCCAACAAGAAGGCCATTGCCGTCACGCAGGAGCTGATCTGCAAGAGCGTGCTTTGCGCCAACAATGCTGACATACTTATTGAGACAAGGTATTATATACCTCTGGCGGAAAGTGGGTGTGTGGGTATTACCTATACACCTCTGCCTACCCCTTCGGGGACCCTTGTGGGAAGGCGTGAGGATATATTATATTATTATTATTATTATTATTATTCTTATCCATTTCAGACTGGTCTATGAAAAGACCAAACCTACGGATTCTACTGGAGAAGAAAAAGTTGACGAGAAAGTTATGTTATTGTGGAATAACAAAAAGGTATTTAATACCATTTAATGAAACTATTGGTAAATTAACAAAGCGAAGTCGCAGCTTCTGAAACACCGTAATGACCATGAAACACAATTTTTATCTCATAAATGGAACTCATGCGCCTGTTCCGTTTAGACATTTCTTCTCCAATCTTATGCGTCCTGTCGTGCCCAAACGCCATCTTTCGATAATTGTTATGAAACCAAAATGCCATTTAGTTCATTTCAATAACGCCATCTGTTATTATGTTAAGGTCTTTATACAAACTTATCTAGATTATGTGAAGTTAGAAAGGAATCTCCAAGGACTTATTTTTGATCCAAATATGTAAATGAATTTTGGTCAGTGCCATCGCTACCTGTGCGAGCTGGCAGCGGAAGCGCGGCAAGACCCCCACGGCGAGTCGGCGGCCATTTTGGATTACTACCGCCACCAGCTGGATTTGTTCTCCAACATGTGCCTCAACAGACAATACCTGGCGCTGAACAGTCTCTCCCCGCAGTTGCATATTGGACTTATACTTAAGTAAGTACCATTATATTTGGTAGTCCGTTCGATCCCATAACCAGCCTCGAAATTCAAGGTGGCTAGTGATGACTGCTTTCCATCACATATGTCATACGCACTGTTAAGATTGTCAACGATCTCATGGTCAAAACTGGCTTGGAAACTAGGTCTGAGGAAGACTGCTTCCCTGTGTGTATAACGGAGAGTGTTCTAACGAAATGTGTCACACGCCTACCTTCTACCACCGCTTCTCTCGCCGTCGACGGTGAATTCATCCCCGGTTTCCGACTGCGCTCAGGCCGTAGAATGTACCCCGTTGAAGTTTTCTCCAGAGACAGCATGGAGTTCTTAAAATTGGCTATGAAAATATTCCTAGAGGGTCGGCAACGTGTGGGCGATACCCCTGGTATTCATCCATGGAGGCGTCCATAGGCGGCGGTAACTACTTACCATCGAATGTTGGCCTCATATTTGTGAGGCAATGTCTTCAACTGGAGACATGTAACTCGAACTTATGAGTCCAAGAATGATCGGGCTAACTTTGACCTTCCCGAGCGTTCTATAGCTGCCTCTATAAGCAGCACCGTTTGTCTTGCGTGGTCGATGGATGTTCAGTCTCATGGACCTGCACCGCCCATAGCAGCCTCTGTACGCGGCGTGTGTTTGGCCAGATGCATGTCCAGCCCGTGGCTGTCGTACGAGGTGCGCGCGTCGTTCTGCCGCCTGATGCTGCACCTGCACGCCGACCGCGACCCCCAGGAGCCGGTCACGCCCGTCAAGTACGCGCGCCTCTGGACTGAAGTGGCCGACAACATTCACATACACGAGTGAGTATTATCATCACAGAGGCAGAGGAAGACGAGCGCCAGTTTTCCCTGGACTTACACTCCATACTATCTTAGTCCACATTCAGTCTCATCGCAATCGTCTCGTAACTCATATCACTCAATAACTCAAAACCTATCGATATGACAAGTACAATTTAAGGAACGCTATGTATTGACTCGAATCCCTATCCCTATACCTTTAAACGAGCAATTCTTGTATATATCTATATATATAATCTGGATCTCGGAAACGGCTCCAACGATTTTCATGAAATTTGGTAAGGGGGAGATTTCGGGGGCGATAAATCGATCTAGCTAGGTTCCATTTAAAAAAAAAGTCGTTTTATCCGTGTTTTTAGGCATTGAAAATCTCCAACAATTTCATTAGTATACGAATTTCCCCACTGATAAAGCGTTGCTAAGCAACAAACTTTAAGCCAATGAGTGTTTCGTTGTCATACAAAAAATATAAATCTGAAAAATACCGAGCTAAGCTCGGTCATCCAGGTACTTCTACTAATATGTACATGTATTATGAATTTGTATGTTTGTAAGAATGTTTTGTACTCAATCATAATTCCACGCTACGCAAATTTTACGCTTTTTTCATTGTACGGCAGTGACATAACTTTTTTTTTTTTGTTATTGTGAATTGAGTGATTTTCTCTAGAACAGAAACGCTGAAATTTTTTAGCTGGATTAACATAAATGCATATATGTATATAATATAATATATCCTCACGCCTTCCCACAAGGGTCCCCGAAGGGGTAGGCATATGTTTTATTCATGAAACAAAATCTACTTAACATATTTAACAGTGTTAAAACCGCGGGGAACGGCTAGTTATAGGTATATATATATATAGGATCATAACAGAAAAAGAGCTATATTTTTATTTTTTTACATAATAACCCATTTATTTCCAGCTATCAATGTGTGAAGGGCGGGCCGGACGCCAACCGGGAGAAGGTCAAAGAACAGTTCGCGTCCACCATCCGCTTTGTGGAGAACTACCTGTGCAACGTGGTCACCAAGACCTGGTACTTCAGCGACCATGATCAGAACAAGCTGACCTTCGAGGTCGTCAAGTTGGCTAGAGAGCTCATCTACTTTGGCTTCTATAGGTAAGTTGTTCAAATGAAGAAGTAAGGATATTTAGGCGTGATGCTAGAGCGGTTGGAGTATTCGCCCGCAACGCAAATATTGCTAGTTCGAATCTCGACGTATCAATGTTTTTTTCCTAACATAAGTACTCGAAACCGACGAGCATGTATGAAGAGACTGATGAATGTGGACGAAGCGAAAGAGGTATGTAAGTCTAGAGAGAACTGGCGCTCTATACTCTCTGCCTACCCCGTTAGGGACTTGGCGTGATGATATGTATGTATGTAAGTACAGTTATTAGTCACACTCGCATACGTTTGGGAATAAATTCAAAGACTGGGTGTTTGAAGAATGGCAATAGCCATCTGTCATTTATCGTTTTAGGTGCCAACGTGACAAGTGCCGAATCCATTGCCGTAACGCAAACACCAGTATACAAACACCGTTGAATTTCGTCTCAAACGTTTCATCTCGATATTTTCCTTCACCATAAAGCTAATGTTGTTTTTAATCACTGTAGTTAAGTCCAGAAAAACTAGATAAGATGAGGCCTCTAGGTGTTGGATATGTATACACTACGCAAGTCTACTTTAAGGACCGGGCCCTTAGGGAACCCGTGAATTTAAGAGATAAATTAAAATACCTTATCTTAATATCGTATTAATATATTATATGTACACGGCTGCACTAACGCATTAGGATACATTTCCTGTTATGTTAGTTTTAAGTTGATAAATAAATAAAAAATAAATTGTAATTCCAGCAGTCAAGCTAAATGTTTTACGCATTTATTTTAAATTTACACTCCCTTCCATAAAGTTATGAATATTATGCTTTTTCAGCTTCAGCGACCTTCTTCGCCTAACCAAGACCCTTCTGAGCATATTGGACTGCGTGACAGCCATGGATTTGCTAAATGAGACCAACGCGCTGTCCGGAGAAGTTGAATGTAAGTGTATATATGGTATTACTAGCTGTCCACCCGGCTTCGCTTAGGTGCAAAAAAATCCTAAAGCGCGATCGCAACGCCACCTATCGGGTCCAATTGTAAATCTAAACCATTCTCGAATCTCTAATACACAGAAAAAATCATCAAACTCGGTCCAGCCGTTTAGGAGTTCAATGACACACACACAAGAAATATGTAGCCTAGTTATGCCCCATTCTTTTACTATAAGAATTTGCTCTTTTGGTGAGTTTTTTCTGAAATGTAAAATATCCTCTAAGTTTATTTAGTTCTATCTTAGTGGCAAATTGCATCTAATTCTGTGTTGCTCAGTAACAAATATCCTTAAAAACTTCAGAGGCCTTAAGGGATTGGCAGAGACACTATTCAGTTTTTTCTAGACTTACAAACCTTTCCAAATCCTGCCAAACAATTTTGAGCCTTAAAGCATCTGTCATTGTTATACTTTTATTTACAAGCAGCTCAGGAAAAGGAGAACGTAAACCCACGTAAGTAGTTTCTTTATATGTACGAGTGTCGTGAGAGTTATTCATACAGATAAATTCGTTGATCCGATTTTGGCAAATGAGGTGTTCATGTCTTTTGTATAGTCCAAATAAAATCTAAAGTATGGAGATACTATTCATCGTTGGAGTTAAAACTCAAAGGCCTTAATGCGCTTTTTATCTTAAATGAGTTGTTTAATTATCAATATCGAAATAGCACATACTAATACAATGAATAAATAATTAGCTGTTTCATTAAAATTTAATCTCATTAGGAATTATGTTTAACTAAAGGAAACCTCGTATGGTGCCAGCCACGAAGACGCGCCCCACCATTTTCTAGTCGAAGGGGTCGCGGGGTGCGGGGAGCATGACCCGATTCTATTAAATTGTAATGCGTGTGCACTCATAGGTAATCAGTGTGTACCGATAATACTCAAACATTCGTGGAAGGTTGCACACTTACACTTTAACCTATGAGGAAAAATAGTGGGGCGCGTATCTTAGGGCGTAATATCTTCGTGGATGGCACTAGCTATAGTCCGGCTATTGTGCCAAACTCCATTCAGTCCAACAGTCCACTCCAAAAAAAACATTCACACGAATTAGTAGGATAATAGTGAAATGTTATGCCCACCGGTGGTACAGCGGAGGGCGGCGTACTGCGCAGCATCGGCGACATGGGCGCTGTCATGACGTCCATCACGCTGGGATCTGTCGCACGGAATGTGAGTCTGCACTACACCTTCAAAACCTCAGGCTGTGGAGTGAACTCCCCCTTAAAGTCTTCTGTAGACAGCATGGAGCTCTTCAAGAAGGCTGTGAATGGATCCTGAAAGGTCGCAAAGCATGTCCATAGGTTGGGGTAACCGCTCACCATCAGGCTGGTGCAATACTTGTATGTCTTAATGTTGATTTGTAATAAGGACGGGAACGTCAAGAGTTCTTGAAACTGGCAAGCGTGTATGAAGAGACTGATGAATGTGGACGAAGCGAAACAGGTATGCAAGTCTAGAGGTTTTTTTTAATCGGTTAAGAAGTTTAGGAGTCCATCGCGGACAAACACGTGACACGTAACACGTAATTTATATATATATAGCTTCTTTAGAAACATTTTAGAAGGAAAGGTAGAGGGGAAGAGAGGAAGAGGAAGACCAAGATTAACATAAATGGGTCAGATTAAGGAAAAAATTTCTCTCATGACGTATAAGGAGGTCAAGGAGGTTGCGCTGGACAGAAGCGAATGGAGGGGACTGCATCAGAGACGCCGACAAGAGCCCAGCTCTTAAATTTGTGATGATGAAAGATATATATCATCACGCTATCCCAAAGGGGTAGGCAGAGTTGTGTAGTAAATTCAAAAGTTCGAGTGAGTGAGTACTGATATCGCCCAAGGGTGGCGGTGGCGGCGTGCAGCGCAGTCCGTCGGCGCTGGTGCTGGCGCGGGAACACCCGCTCGTGATGGACACCAAGCTCAAGATTATCGAGATACTGCAGGTACACCCCACACTAAACTACACTGCACTACACAACATACACAACACTACACTACACTACACTGCACGTAACTACTACACGTATACATCATATATCTCTTACTAGCTTATTCCCGCGGCTTCGCATTGAGTTCGAAAAAGTAGCATTGGTAATTTTCCTAATACATACATATCATCACGCCAAGTCCCTAACGGGGTAGGCAGAGAGTATAGAGCGCCAGTTCTCTCTAGACTTACATACCTCTTTCGCTTCGTCCACATTCATCAGTCTCTTCATACATGCTCGTCGGTTTCGAGTACTCTTAACGTTCCCGTCCTTCAGAGTCCGATCGATTTGATCCAGGTAGTTGGAACGTGGCCTTCCTCTGCCTCTTCTTGCACACACTTTTGCTTTGTATATCTGTTTCGTCAATCTTTCTTCACTCATCCTTTCTATGTGTCCAAACCAACATAACATGCCTTTCTTCATCTTTACAATCACGCCCTCATTCACGCCAGTTGATTTGCGAATCTCTTCATTGCGGATTCGATCTAATATCGTTACGCCGCACATTTTTCGAAGAGAATTTTCCTAATAAAATGATTAATATAAGAACTTTGAATTTTTCAGGATAAAATAAAAAGAATAAAAAAAAAGTTGCCTATGTCCTATTCCTAGGTATAAGCTATCACCATTTCAACTTTCAGCCAAATCGGTTCCGCCGTGTAAGAACCGCAAAACATCCAAACTTAAAAACTTTCACATTTATAATATTAGTAAGATAACGTATGTCGACATGAGCATATTATGATATACTCGTTCAAATCCAATAGTATAGTCCAGTAGTATACTAATTGTTTGCATATATTATTAACTTGAAAACGCTATTGATTTATTTACATTATTAATCAGTAACTTATACATATAAAATAAATGAATATCCTCACGCCTTCCCACAAGAGTCCCCTAAGGGGTAGGCAGAGGTGTATGGCTAATACCCACACACCCACTTTCCGCCAGAGGTATATTAGGTGCCAACGTGACAGATGGCGAGTCCATCGCCGTTACTCAAGCACGACTATACATACGCCTTTGAATTCTTTCTCTCAGACGTATGCAGGTTTCCTCACGATGTTTTCCTCTCACCGCAAAGCTCGTGGTGTGACTAAATCACTGTACTTAAATTCAGAAAAACTCATTGGTACAGTCGGGATTCGAACTTCAGGACCTTTGCGTCGCAGGCAAGGCAACTACTGAACCACTCGGCCACCACGGCTTTTTTACTTATACATGCAATTCATTATATATATATATATATATATATATATATATATTATATATAGGTCTCATTTAGATTACAATTTAAAATAATAGTAAAGAATAATAGTCGTAATATTGAATAAAATGAAATAATTGCCTTGCTTATAGAACGCCATACACTTCAATAATGTATATTACTAGTAATACGTGTATACTTGTATACGCTAATAATAGACACATGAGTAAATATTGATGGTTCATGTACCTAACGAGAATACATTTATTACTGAACATTACTCAAATACTATACAAATGAATCTATCTAATAAAAAAAACACTTGCTTCCGATCAGTTTTGCCAAGCGAATTTGTACCTTATACAGTTCATTCTCGACGTGCGACTGGACTACCGCATCAGCTGTCTGCTGTCCATATTCAAGAAGGAGTTCGAGCAGACGGGAGACAAGGCGCCCGATGACATCCGCCGCGCTGACGTTGAGGCCATAGGCCTCCAGGCCGAGGGCATATTCAGCTGTCGGTTAGTGCCAATTACTGGCTTTGGGGCCTCAATTAGCTTAGTTATCATTACAAAGGTGTAAAGTTAGAAGGATTGTAGAGGTTGTCTAATCGAATGCATATCACGTGGTCTTATCCAGACTCAAAAATAAAAGCGCTTGTCTTTATCTGTACCTGAATGTATCTCCGCCAAAATAGGCTGTTGTAATACCTGTGCCTACCACATCAGGATATCTGTGGAAAGACGTTAACTTTGAAATATTCCATAGATAAAATAGTAGGGATATAGATTCAATCTATGGTGTGTGTAATTTATTTTAACTGTATAATGGATTGCATGCAATATGATTCGGCTTGATACAAGCCAAGCAAGTTGGAATGTGGACTGACACTGCGGTGGACATCTTCCCACAGTGGTGCCTGAAAATCGGTAAAAAAATTCGTTGTGCAACACTTCTGCCTACCACAGATTCGGTGGCGTTATATTTAGGTCCGAATTTGAGAAGGGATTTATATCTTTATGGCATGATGGCAAATCTTAATCCTTTCGCAAACATCTGTGAATTTCTACTCTGAAATTAACAGATCCTCAAGGTGTTTTCCTTCACCTTAATGTTCATGGTGTCATTCAGAAAAACTCTGTACTAGTAGATTTTGAATCTGCATATCAACATTTAGAAAATGCCTAGTAGGACCAACTACCATCAAGGCTTCTCATAAGTTAAGTAAGGGTATAAGTTTCTTAATCTCACATATGGTGTCTATAGTAAATTATATGGGTCTACATCTATTTACTCACTTCGCAAATAATCACTAAAATCACTACCAACGTGTTCTATTACACGTTAAACCAAATATTTAACAAAATAGAATGCCATTCAGTTCCTATAGAATTTATTTTCAAAAGAATACAATTTTATCTATAAAATTTTGTTCAATATTTGGTTACTCCATCTACTTATACTGTTATCATCTTGAAGGTGCATTTCTTCAAAAAGAACTTCGACTAATGTATCGAACTTATTTCAGAGCGATACAAACAGTCCCCGACAGCTGCCTTCCAAATAATGTAGATTTGTTAGTAAGAACTACTATTTGTAGCATGTGGTTACTAACGAAAGCATGATAGGGTGATTTCCGCTACTAACAACGGCATGATAGATCCAATACCTGTGCTAACGATGGCATGATAGAGTGACTACCTGCACTAACGACGGCATGATAGTGACTACCTG
>JACCPG010004689.1:0-11663 GCA_016069955.1 Drepana arcuata | reverse complement strand
TATATTGTAAAACATAAATTGGGTACACCCTATTTGCTTACCAAATAATTCACAAGTCCCCTGTCACAAATTGCCTCGAGGAACATTTGTTTATATTCCACACTGCGAATGAAGTTACAGTTTTTTAATTTGTAAAGTTGTTTTCTGGATGTTTAACTTCCAATATGTCTCGGGCTTGATGGATCGACCGGTATTCACTAAACATTTCAATAATTTGCCTGCACGAACAAATGATACGTAAAAATAATGGCGTAAACACATCTTTACCCATCAGTGAGACGATAAAGGTGATCATCATAAATTCGGTGATGCATTTTTTTTGTGAGAGTGTATAAATTTGCCAGTAACATAATAATAAAATGGAAGATAATTTTCCCGTTCCCTCAAAAGTTCGCTTCTCTCCTACATAAATATTTGTGTGACGAGAATTATCGCTTGGTATTTATCTCGGTGTAATATCTACCAAAGTGTTTGTTAAAAAGTGTGTTAATGATACCTATAATACAGCCTCCGCCTATTTTGTGGTCAGTTGACTGTGTGAAATGTAAAAAAAGCTTCCACAAAACGGGTTCTTACCACGATATTTGCAACCATTACTACCCCGAGACAACTGCTAAGAATAAAACATGCGATAGTTTAGGAAAATATAGAAGAATTATGCTTCGGCTGGCATGGGCAGCAATTATTATTCGAGCCTCCGAGCGCCATTTAGAAGTATATTTTTAAAGGAATAATAGTCAGAAATTTTGTGTTCTGGTATCGAGTAATATCGCGGTTTCAACGGTTTGTATTTGTATACAATTTTAATGACATGATTTGCCTGCTTGCTCCCTTAGTAGGATAAACAAAAACAAATCGTAGTGATAGTCTGTGTTTATAAGTACGTTGATAATATTGTCCTCGAGTGGAAAGACATGTAAAACACCCACATTTTCCGGAAATATATTTTAGTGGCAGCGTGATAGATGTCAAGTCTCTCAGTGTCTCACACAAGCACGATATCACATACATCTTTTAAATTCTTCTCTGCCGCAATGGTACGTTCTTCACGATGTTCTCGTTCACCGTAAATCTCGTGGTGTGACAATTACTTGTTCAGAGTAAAACTTACTCGTATAGACTGACGTCGGAATCTGCAATTTCAACGTTGTTGCAACTCTAACCACTTCAGCACAATAGCTTTTCTATTTCTATTTCTATCTATAGAATCCAATTAAATACAACAGTCTTCAGTGTAGGTAACTACAACTAAATACGAGGATCCATTAACATTGACGGCTACAAAATAAAAATATTAATCCCGCTTTAAAAGCAACGGAGTCAATGACAAAACCCTCTCGATCCGGAAACACATTCTTAGGTCAGATAATATACGAGTGTCGCTTAAGCAAAAGTTACTTCGATATTTCAATCCTGAGCTAAGTTATTGGCCGTTATTAATAATGCACCTCTCCTAACTTAATCTGACTTGAAAGGCATTGAGTCGCACGTCGTGTAGGCAATGTATTGTTCTCACAGCCGCCTGAGTTCTTTAGAAGGTACTGTTAATACAACATTAAGCTGTCTTCTTCCACTCTAGTCCCGACACATTCAAGGTTTACCATTTTAAGCTTGAAATTGATTCTGAATCGCTTCTAATACCAACATAAATTTGACTAGTTCAAAGAGAATACCAACACATGAAATATAGTTGAGCTCTTCTTTTTTTATAAAATAAAAATAATTAAAAACTGCGAGCATGTATGGAAATACTCATGATTGTGGATGAGAGGTAAAGAGAGAGCTGGCGTCCTACACTGCGGAAGACTCGGCGTGATGAAAATATTGCTTTTTATCTAAACACGTTCATTAACAAATACTATAAAGATATTATGGCTTCAAAAGACCTAGCTCTAAAACTAAAGACACGTACTCGCTAACGGCAACAATAAAATATAATATCAGAAAGTTATGTGCGTATTTATATAAATATGACGACAATAATTTGTTCTGTTAACGACAGACAACACTAAAAGGACACAATAGTTTTTATCGATGTACCTGTGCATTAACTCGATGTTAGTTTGCAGTAAAATTTTACGGCTAAGAAATTTTACTTAGTCTTCTTTTCTCAAATTAATGCACCATAATTTGTTCCGTGGAAATATTATACAACGTGTTTTTATCGCTTGCGTTGACCGAGGCGGAAGAACGCCACTTAATTATTCTAATTAAATTCATAATACACACGTTCATTACAATATTCTATTAGCTACTAATTGTAGCGTCGAATATTTGGGAGTAAATATGCGGAGCCCAGAAGGGAAGAGAACCCTTTACCTTATTTGAATTGAATGTAGAAGAACGTGGGTGTGGCCCCAACCACAGATTACTAGATACTACGTCCCGAACGATGGACACAATTTAAACGATACCATTATGTTCATGACCAATGCTTGCTTCGAATAATTAACTATAAAACGTATACTAGACTGACTTTTAAATGAAATAAAAAAAAAAAATATCCTCACGCCTTCCCACAAGGGTCCCCGAAGGGGTAGGCAGAGGTGTATAGGTAATACCCACACACCCACTTTCCGCCAGAGGTATATTAGGTGCCAACGTGACAGATGGCGAGTCCATCGCCGTTACTCAGGCACGGCTATACATACACCTTTGAATTTCTTCTCAGACGTATGCAGGTTTCCTCTCGATGTTTTCCTTCACCGTAAAGCTCGTGGTGTGACTAATCACTCTACTTAAGTTCAGAAAAACTCATTGGTACAGTTGGGATTCGAACTTGCGACCTTTGCGTCGTAGGCAACTGCTCGAACCACTCGGCCACCACGGCTCTATGTACGGCTAAATGTAATGTTAGATTATAATTATGTATACTTGATTCATTTATTACCTACGCCTGATCTATAAAGAATACTTCTGTTTGGAAACGTAACGAAACGAAGTGACAGACGCTTTCATTCAAGACTGCTACCCAGAAATTGTTTTAGTTTCTTGCTTTCAATCTTTTAGTAAATCAAATGTTTAAATGTTTACACATAGCTTTTGATACAAAAAGCGAAATTCATTGCGTATAATAACGACTGTACATTGTTCCTATACAACAATTTATTTATCATTAAGGCACGCATCTCGAATAACATTTGTGTACTTGGAAATACTCAACTCAATCGTTACTCGTTAGCTGGGACTCGGCTCAAAGTTAACTCTAAAGAATCCAAGTAGGTATCTCTTGAGAGTAAGTGCTGTGTCATTGCGCGCTGTAAGTGGAACAGAGCTTCGCCGAGTAGACTTCGTTAATTAAATATTTTATGTAGTAAACCATGAATTGATTGTGCTTCAATGTACAGTTACTGCTCATATTTACAAAACAGTATTGTTACTTATTTAGCCCGCCACTGTACTGTGCTGCCTTTCACAATAGCCACATCGAAAACCTAATTAAATTAAATTATTTTAGCCTTTATTTCTATTTATTTTAAGCATGACAAGTGAAATATTGAAACGCTAGAAATGGTAACTGTATTAACACCTTTATTCCTAGAGTTGGGTCTAAAAAAATAAGTACAATCGTATGAGATGCTTTTGTATGGCATTGAACGCTGCCGTAGAGTTCTTGCGCGGCACTAGTATACGAACGATTGAGTACCCATAGGTTGGCGTGTGGGTTGTGAAGGACTATTGAGAATATTCCCTTTTTTTCTGCGCACGCGGTCGTGAAGGTACCATGCACCGCGCCAGCGCAGAGCCCGCGTTGCAGCCATTGTCCACCGTCCACTAAAATAGCCCGCATTTTAGTGCTCCAACAAAATGTAGAAATAAAATTACGTTTGAGTTATGGCATTTGTACTTGTAAAACTAAATGATTTATTGGAACTTGGATTTTGTACATGCTCTGTGATTGATTTTGCAATTTTAAACGTCTAGTTAAAATAGTATTTTAGGTAATGTATAATTTACGTTAATAGTAATTTACGTTTAAGCAAAATCAAGTAAATCACAAGCGCCTTTGCTATGATATTCCAAAATCTATGGTTGAAAGCTGGCAAAGGATTTGCATTAACCTAGCTTTTACTAGTATTTCTTTTACCACTATGAGCCTAGACTGTGATGATATTATGTACCAAATATGTACATACATATTTGGTACAAGCATTCCCTGATACATGGTGAGTCGTCGCAGTTCTTCATAATATATTCCCCCATCTGTTCAACAGCCGCACCTGTTACAGAAGGCACAAAATTTTCACGGCACCCACCTCGGTGCCCTTCTTGATGCAAATGTCTTACGATATACTTACATGTATGAGAAAGGCGATCTTGAAGAAGTATATTAATAACTTAAAGTCAAAGAACATTATCATTGCTCAAAGAATAAAATAATATTGAAAGAAAGATTTGCATTTGGCGCGGTCACAGATTGCTATTACATACCAGTGTTTTAATTAATAAAATAGTTTTAACTGTATTATGATAAATTTGAGTTAAGGTTAAATAACTAAAATTGTAAATTACAAAGGCGGCAAACAAATAAGAGGTCCGCCTGATAGTAAACAGTTTCCACCGCCTATGGACGCTTGCAACACCAATGGAATCGCTCAAGCGACCCTTATTATTTGAATTTTATCATTTCAAGAATTTCACGAAAGAGCTTCAGTTCGTTTTCGTTAGGATCGCATATCGAACGTATTTAAGTAATGATGAACGCAAAGTGATGTGGAACACAAACAAGCGCACCCTTATCTCACTCTTTACTATTATCGTATTCCATATAGTAATTCACTCCACGCTCTATAAGGCTAATTTATTATTTAATAACATTAACTCCATTTGAATATACAACGTCTTAACAGATAAAATGAACTTGAAAATTCTAATCATTATAAAGTCGCCAGTATGAGACTTGATCAAATAAAGTAAATTTATCGGTCCTTGTCCACGAGCGTCTACGGACGATTCTATAATAAACTAAGCGTTGTTATTCATAGCGTCGAGAGATAGGGAGATGAGAGGGAGTCATTAAACTATAAACCTAAGAAATATAGTTCTGGAATATTATGCTATACAATTGCCCTGTTTAGGTGCTCTAAATCTCTACTTTGGTACCTTCTTTAACCTATTACCTATAGTTATTTTGCACTATAGTAACGAAAATCATAACTGAAAAGTTAAGTACACATTATCACTGCGTTCGTTAGTTTAATTACTATAGAATTTCAATGGGATGGTTTAGCAGATAAATATTACCTTTAATTATTCTGTTGCATCAAATTGAGATTATACAGGCGATAGCTTAACTAATTGATTTTCAATATTTTTAACATCTCATTAGCTTTCAGATTACGGAATATGTTATTTTTAATTATACAGGTAAGGTATTATTAAAGTTATATCCTTTTATAGTTGTTTTCTTGTATATCTAGGTTTTAGGCATCCTTTCATACGTAATCATATATTTTATGTGACCTGCATCTTGTATACAAAGTATGTTTCTCTTTTTTATTACTAACTAGAACAGCTAGAACATATTTTTTCCATCTTTGCATGTTTTAACGTACTTTACACGTGCATACTATGTGTTTCACAATGTCGTTAGTTAAACATAGTTACCTAGTTAAATTAAATTTTAATTAATAGAATGTAAATAATTACCTCACTACACCGTGGTTTAACGGGCTTGAGGAGAAATTCAAACTACGCCTGTTTGTGAGCCTCGATAAAATCAATTTTGTACTTTACTGTCGGATGTCATAATAAATACTCCTATATAGCATACGTTTCCAACTTTATTTTAAATCAACCTGCGTCTCGTCTATCCGAAAATAAGTCTTAGCTACTTTTATATTAGATAAAAATTGAGTTAGCCAATGTTCAAATATTACTATATTACCTTTCTCAAGTTACGTGGACACTGTTTATTTTCGTGTCCAAATTCTTGTTAGAATCGAGTGGCGAGAGCGAACAGGTTTTGAATTGTATCTGGTATAAACATGTAGACAGTAACGCCCCCGAGGTGATCACTAGTGTTATGAAGCATTTTAAATATTATCTCTCGTTTCGAATTATATGATATTTTGTATCTCTATCAGTGTTGAGAATGTTTATTAATTCCTCTACAATCGTCACAGTTCACGTTAAGGAGATTAATATAACGGATACTTCGGCAAATGGTTTGTTCCTCCGTGTCCACGACAATACTGAGTAAATCATTTCATTTATTTATTTAACACGACTAAGTATTTTTTTCAAACAAAAACAAGGTTTCTCATGATTTTTTCCTCAACAATAAAGCTAGGTATATTTAAATTCCAAATTTCCTAACCTAATCCACAATAACATCTATAAGAACCATGGAAGGATGATAACTATAAGGTTCGCTAGATGGTATATACACAGAGAGAATTAACTCTTAAATCAATTAGTATTCAAGGGCTCATGTGGTCGAGGTGGAATTGAGGGAGACATCTTGTGATTCGACAGAGAACAATAGAGTTGATGCGACACAAAAACCAGCGCTCAAGCATACGCTCCGAAATGTACCTGCGCTGGCGCAGGCCCGCGCCGGGGGTATTAATTAGTCGCCGTAGGGTGACAATAATGCGATATATACTAACTACACAATACTTTAACTTACACATTTTACGAATTGTCACCATTGTAGCAATCTACACCATACTTAAAACTTACCTTCAAACGAGAATACGATAAATACATGACCGTGTCCGAGACCGTGATTTATCAATATTCAGTGTTTCCGTTCCTTATTTAACATAGTTTTTGCGTTTGGATTATTATCCAGAAAATAAGCTGTAATCATGGTTCTCCTAATTAATGAAAAAGTGTCGCATATCCAGGCGCCAGAAAAGGATGCCCAAATTACTCGAGCATTGGTCGTCTTGAAACTCAAAAAACCGTTTAAAAATCACTCGCTCCGCCCATAGTCCGCCCAGTGAGTGTTGCGCACTTATGATTTATCGTTATGAGGACAACCCGCCCCTCGAACGAACTACTCCGCTTCCGACCCGCTAATTATACGTACACATCACCCTTGCAAAATCTTAAATCGCATTCTTGATACTATCACCGGGAGCTCAAATCAGCGGCAAAGTTGCAACATAATTGAATTCACTAAAGCTTATTCGGCTTAAATCTCAAGCTTAAATTCTCGTTCAATATGTCCCAGTTTTTATACATTTTACGGCTTATTTAATACATATACATATAGAATAAGTAAGAATCTCGTACAGTTTTTTCAATTAAAATAAATGCACCATGACGTAATCGGCTACTTGGCTACCACTTAGTTTCCTAGGTGCCGTTGCAAATATAAGTTTAGAACAGGAACATAAAATATGACTTAAAATCTGGCGTATTAAAAACTGTAACTTTCTCTACGACACTACCGAAACTCCTCAAATCGCTCGGCCACCACGGCCGCCACGAAATTTGAGGAGCCTGCATCACAAAGATTGCAAGTTCGAATGCCCACTGTAACAATGAGCTTTTCTGAACTTAGGGACGGGGGGGGGGGGGAACTTTCGGGGATCCTTAGGGGGAGGCGTGAAGATTGATGATGAAGTATATTTTGAACAATTTTCGGTGTTAGGTTGAAGGTTAAAAGATGTCATTTTCGACCGGGTAAGACGAAAATGCGTTAATAACACAATAATATGCAAGTACTAGTAAATATATATACAAGACAATGATTTTTTTCTTTTTTAAACATTATAACTACTAAACTCAACAAAACCGTTTACTTAAAATTATTAAGAAGTATGAATATCGAAATATGGAGAGACGAGAGTTTTGATGCAGCATGAATTTCTAATTGCGTATTGGTATTGTATTGTAATGAATTCAATGCTATTTTGTTCCATTCTTCCAACATTTAAGTACATACAAACATACATATCACCACGCCAAGGCCCAAACGGGGTAGGCAGAGAGAATATAGTTTAAGTAACATTTAACATTTAAGTAACGTAACAAAAGTCCTTAATACTATGTAAATATACATCTCTCCACATTTTTGTTTACTAAACATCTCCGCCATTACGTTAATTGATGATTATAAGACATTGACAACTCTAACCATAAATAAATTTTATCGTTTCTCATTTCGTGATGATGACGATTATGGATTTAATATCCCTTGATAATTTCCCGTAGCTCATAAAACAGTAGGTAGAGCCGACCAGGATCTTTACTGATTTGGTATTTTATAATATGAATATCGTAAAAATATGGCCATAATGATGATCTTGATATGACAAGGGAGGCAGGTCGTAGTGGATCTCCCGCGTAGACTGAGGCACCTTGGAGAAGACGACTGTCGAATAGCACTACTTGAGTTTAGGACTAATTTTTCCGGAAGGGAACTTTTACCAACATGAGACTCCGTCTGCCAGCACGCACGTTTTACACTCAGCAACTATGACAACTTGCGACAAATATCGAAAACCACGCAGAATCAGAGCCGTAAACTGCAAATATCATTCCAATCGATGTCCATTAAAAGCCGAACCGTTCATCCAGACAACTCTATAGAAAGCCTGGAATAAATAAATCGCTGCTTGAATTTGCATGAAATAGCTCCTGATATGAACGCGAACTTTTATACTTAATAGTTAGTGACCAGTGGTAAATACGTGCGAAGTAATTTAATTCGAAGTAACAGCCATCGGCTGGTGTTTGCGTCGCTGGTCACGCATCAAGGACGTGGATGGAACGACTTCAGCATAATTTGGAAGTGCTCGTGTTCTGTTCTCACGCTATTGGCATTCTTGTTCAGTATAAAAGATGGATTCATAGGCGAGCATTGTTGATATTTAAAATAGAATATTAATATGAATTTACTGTACTATAATTATTCATAATTATAGCGATCTATGTCGCACTGCTGGGCAAAGCCTGCCCTTTTCTCTTTCCACTTGCCACGATCGAGCGCTAATTCCGACCAATTACAAATAGATACTATAATAATTTAATTGTTTTTCTTCTCAAACCGAGTGAATCAAATAGTACCATGAAAAGTCAGGGTTGCGGGTTTTGACCCGGGTATTGTAGATTGGGAAAAGTCCTTATATCGACCGCCATAATATATAATAATAAAAATCTTCGGCCTAAGAAAACATAAACATTGCTTTCGACTAAACAATATATGCCATAATTCTAAAACAAATTTTGCAACGTGATACTTTCCAAACTTCCTTACATGCTTCATGAGGTATAGCAGAGCTGGCTGCTCGAAATCGACTTCTACAGTAGCTTATAGAAAATCTAGATCAAGTCCAAGTACTATTCTTGCTAGAACATTGAACTCCCAACTTATAGTAGGTTACACGTGAGTGGTAAGTATTGATACTGTAGAAACTTTTAAGTAATAAGTGGCTCTTGTGCTTGATTCAATGTAGTTCTTTTTAACCGACTCCAAAGCAGGAGGTTATATGTTCCACTTAATGTATCTTTTTAATGATTTATTTTATATTAGCAATAGGTATACATACTAGTTGCTTTTACTACATTCTTCTATTTTCCTGTGGTAATGTGTTTTAGTTGTAACAAGTTAAGCTCAGCTGGAGATAAGGAAACAATTTGTTAGTTTTTAGTATTTCCATGTATCTAAAATCGGATGACGTTTGCTTTATGCGCTCAATGACAAAATATCTGCTTTTTTTTCTACAGTAAATCCTTTAATAAGACATATTTCTGCATGAATCCAGGGAAAGGTATGTATCTAAAGGCTGTGTAAGTAAAGAATATGCACAAGAGTTAAGAGTAAGCCAACACTGACGTTTATTTTTGTCGAACGTCGTACGTGCTACAATTATTTAAAACGCGGTCAAATGCCGAGAGTTGTTCGGCTGGTCAAGCTAACAGGGAATTTGTCCATGTCAAATTGGTCGCTTAAGCGACACACACGCAACTTCGAATATATTTGCTACAAATGGTCTTTGGAAAAACAGTTTTTGCGCTTTTTTACAACCATACAAAGTTTCTTTGTTTCTTTACAAGCCTCGTAATGAGTATAGATTCACAATTATTACAGGGCAATCCTTATTTTGTAATGGTTATAGTCTTCCATTATTTTATTGTTATTGAGGCCTCTTGTTAAAGGAGTGATGGGTAATACTTTATTCAGTAACTTACTTAGTACTTTCAAACAGATTAACTTTGCTTAATTGAAATAAACTACAGATTAAATTAATTGCCAGTATTGGCAAGAAGACTAAACGTTTCCGTGTGACACGGATTTTAAGATGTCGATTAAGAGAACCTTTGAGAATCTTTGTTGCTGACAAATGTATATTAACTATGAGAAATAATCATTCATGGTTTAATAGTTCTCGTTTTAGCTATAGTTTTAAAAATAAGCCCGCTTCACTTTAGTATACCCGATAACATACGATATATTAACAATTTCAGTAATTAATTTACGATATACATTTTAGTACCAGCACATAAAGTAGTCAGGAATTATCTATATATTGATAGGAAGTAGTATGGGAATCAATATAAATAAATTGCTCAATAGAATGGCCCGAGGAACACGCCCGGCCGGAGATCAGGCACCATAACTCAGCACGCAACATATCAATTAAAGGTTGCATTAAACATCCTCATCTTTAGATACAGAGTGTGATTTAAACACGAGTATACAGTGTGCTTATTTATTAACCCGTTGCTTGCGGTGACAATTCAATCATTTTATGATTTGCGGGTGCAATTATTATACTAAGCCAATTCTTAATATGTAATTGACCTGCCATACTTAATTATTATTGTTCCGATAGTTGTAACGGTCAATTGCCTAATGGCAAAGAGCTTCGACCTCTGCTTGAGGAGGTTCTCATTAAACCGTTACAAGGGCACAGCTGTTTTTTGAAGTCACACGTGTGAGAAAGTCTTATATTAGGGACCCTGGCCCTCAAAGGCGTTACCAAGATCACGGTTGAGACCCCCCTGTTCTAATTTCAAAAGGTTTTATATTTTGTTTTAATATCCTACTTATAAAGTTTGTCAGGATGATTGCTTAATTTTCACGCCAAAACGGCTGAATATAATTGAATTAAGTTTGGCTTTATTTAAGCACATAAGATTTTGTGTTTTGTTTCGGCTAATATCTGAAACGGCTGGACCGATTTTGACGGGACTCTCACTGGCAGATAGCTAGACTACTTTTGTTTTGAAAACTGAACAATATTATTTTTTACGTGGACGAAGTCGTGGGCATAGCTAGTATATAATAAATATTAGTCATGTGAAATATGTTTTTTGCTTAAGCCCCTATAATTAGATAAATAGATAAATAAACTATATTATGTGACATTGAGCGCACATTACAGTACAAATAACTAACATGCTAATGGAAGCAACTTAGACATTACGCGTTTATTTATGTGTCCATCAATAAAAACTTGATGAATTGTGATGAACATGTGTTGTTCTTTAAAATTCTACAGTCACGCAGTTTACAACTCAAGAAGAGTGCGAAGAACATTATTATGCGATTATTTACTGGAGAGCTGACATTTCCATCAGATGGGGGAGCAAAGGCTATCGCCAGCGTGTAGATACCTCCGTACCCGCGCCAATGACGCCGGAGATATCATAAAGGAGTCTTGTTCGGAGTTTTGTCATAAATCCTAACAATATTTACGATCAAT
>JACCPG010004688.1:0-75351 GCA_016069955.1 Drepana arcuata | reverse complement strand
ATAAGCATATGATTAATATGCTCCATACTGAATATTGTATCATATCGTATTATTTCTGTCATAGTATTAGTTTATTTATTTAACAAAAACGTGACCAGTTACGTTTGTTAATAAAGACACATTTACAATACATATTCCACTAATATTGGTTAGTTTTTCGTTCTTTTTATATTGGAGTATATGATTCACTATGCGTGAGTCACTACAGGCGCCACTAGAACCTTTAGAAAGTACACGATTCTTACTACCTTTGCCGAGAAATAGAACCGGTAAATAGTATCACCATGTTTTTCAATTGGTTTAGTTAAACCTCTTTTTGTCAATGCATCACTGTATTGATTCCATTGTAGATTGAAAAAGAGGCTAAACAGATTCTTCAAATCTAGTTATCCGTATTGATGCTTTCAGTTCTTTTTCTCTAAATTTATTTTAAATATATGTTACTGGAACGTGTTAAATTGGTTTATTCTGGACATAATATTTAATTCAATTTGGGCATTGAGATGGGACATCGATTTGCTCCAAATAATTAAACCTCGAAAGCTAATGATCTAGATCGAGAGGTAGGTAGTTAGCCGAGTGTTACACGGTCATTCATTTCACTATTATGAATTGTTAAGGTACAAAAACAGCTTTGAGATAACAAATATAGAAGCAATTAAGCAAATAAGCGTTCTACTTAAATTGAATTATTTGATAAAATTCGAAATGCAATGAGAAAAGATTTAAAAATCCTTAATATTATGTCTACTGTGTATCGCAGTTATTTCAATTTCAAATGAAATGTTAATGTCGTACCTACTTGTCGTAATGTTGTAGCATTGCGACATTCATTCGTATGAATAATAATAATAATATAACCTCACACCTAAAGGTTTTCGAAGGGGTAGATGTATAGGTAGTACCAACAAACCTACTTTCTACCAGAGATATGTTAGGTGCCAACGTGATTCATTAATTCATATATTTGTTCAAATTGTCCTTGTCCTAGCCAAAGAAGATTAGCTGAATTACTATACTGAATAGTAAAGCGGCTGTTATGGCTCTTAAATTATCACCAAAAATACCGAATTAATTGTTGATTTTGAAATTATTTCCGAATGAGATTGATTCATGCTTTAAATGGTACATACTACTATACTACTTACGAAATTTGCTACAAAACAAATGTTAATCCTGACCTTTCAGCCTAACCTTCACTTTTGATATCTTCGAAATCGAAGATGTCACAATTATTGAACCAGATTTTAATTCGAAATAAATTTAAATGTTGGCGATATAAATACTTTATTAAGATCTTAAGATATATATTTTATCTCGGTAGTTTTCCTTTTTATACGCCTAACGAGGCCCAACCTCCTTCTTACCGATTTACCTTTTAGCGCATCATATAATATAAACATAGAATTCATCAACCTTTGATGTTTTCCTCAATTGCAACGTTTGTATATGCTTAAGCAATGATGTCAGAAGTTAGCCTTGAGCTATCGGCATTCCGCCGTTGTGTTGCACGTGGAAACCTTCTAGCTAATTATACATCAGCTGCAATTGAATACGTACGTCAATCTGCTTCAACAGCCGGCGCAATCACGACCGAATTGCTCCATTCATTCTAATAAAATAAGCCCACTATATTAATTGATGTTCAGTATACTCGTTACTTACTGGGGGCGTAGTGACATGCATATAATGTTCCACTGATATAGTTTACTACAAAGATACCCGAAGGGGTAGGCAGTGGTGTAAAACATACATTAATTGTTTACATTTAAGTGCTAATGTTACTCAGGCACGTCGAAGAAACATACGGCTTATAATTTATCCTCTACCATAAGCAAGATTAATCAATCGTTATGCTCTTTCAAAAAAATGCTATTCTTGTGTTTAGATAGTACTGGCGCTCTACTCTTTTTGCCTACCAAGTGACGGACTCGGTGTGATGATATGTATGTATTTTACACGGCACAACTGGAGACATCATCATTATAATGGTAATCGCCAAACGTTCCAAGTACAATAAGGAAGTCAATTTTAGATGAGTATATTACAGATAAGCTTGTGTATATACGTTGTGTTATTGCAATATTATTTCCATAAAAATATTAATTAACTTTCGCTACGTCACGGTCCATGGCAGAACCTTAAGCACTATTGTGCTTACTTCTTACTTCAATATCAATATGCTCCTCCTCCTGCAAAAATCAAAAAGCTCTAAAGTGACAAAATTACAACATAATGATGTTGATCATGAATTTTGTCACTTTAGAGCTCAATAATAAGACAGTCCAAAATATAGTCTCATGGGCTTTTTCAGAATCTATTAATTCTACATGTATAACTTTACCACTCGATGAATGTAAATGCAAAAATAGAATGTAATTATTTTAATGTATTCTTTTTGCTTGCGTAAATTGGCTGCATAAACTATCAACTATCTCATTTTCTAAGGCAATCTGTACAATGATAATGTGCGTGCATGCCCATTTTACTTGTGTATCGGTTTGTAATTGTACAGTACAATCATTTATGTTTGTACAAAATAGTTCCATACACCGTACACAAAAACCTACATCCAGCTTGCTTCTTTCTCTTATTAATTAAGCTCCCTTATAGACCTTATTCAAATGTTATGCCATAGTTTATCCACTGTCCTTGTTCTGTTTATGACTCGTTCGACGACCTGGCAAACAAAACGTCAATACAGAATCAATTATTATCATTGGATTGGATTGGATTCTTGGAGATGTCGTGAAGTAGGTACTTACCTATCTATAAATCCATACTAATATTCTATGGAGTAAATGCGACAGTAACTCTGTCTTTCTGACTGCTAGGTTATACAACCGTAAAATAATTTTTGACGAATCTTGGCACTAATATTCATGGGACATTGGATAATGAAATAAGTACTTTTTTCTCGAGAATATAAAATTTGTTTAAGTACAAAAAATACAACTATATAATAAGATGAAACTACATATATCACATTCGCAGGGAACAGCTAGTTTAACAATAATATGGACCGTGTGTTATATATTGTTCACAGAAATACTCCTTGAAATGTTTGTTCATACGTCAACGTATAATGTGAACGTGTGGTACTTGCAAATTTACCGTTACATGTGACCTCGCTTTTTTATTCGCATTTAAATTGATCACTTCGTGAAGCACGTACAATATAATTGTTTATTTGGAGAGTATTTTATTCTGACATAGTCTGTAGGTATTGTATAAAATGTATATCATATTTTACTAAAAACACCTACTTTCCACCGGAAATATATAAAGGTGTCAAGGTGTCAAGGTGACAAGGTGAAGGCGAACCTATGACAGTCGCTAAAGTATACGAGTATGATGGTACTTTGACGTCCTTGATTTTCTTACACGAATACAGATTCTTAGATATTTTTTTTTCCTTTTCCCTACATCTCGTCGTGTTCAGGATAGCTCATTAGGTCAGAAAACCAGGGCCCGGATCTGATATCTTCACTTTATATATGACTTCTTAAGTCAGTAGGCCACCAACGTTGATTTTGTTTAAAATATTAGGATATTATTTCTTTACATAGAACTATAGAATATTATATATCTTTTAAAGGGCTAAATTTCAAGATTGTCTCATTCCAAAGAGGCTTGTGTTTTGTGGCTTCTCGGATCTCATCTAATTTAAAATGGACTACCGTAGGCGTAATTCACGGACGCCCCTATTACAGTCTGAATGAGCAGGTGTCGCCGCCTACGTATAAAATATTAATTTATTGTCGATTCTTGCCATAGCAAATTAACCAAACTGACATTTGTTAATCGTCAGTCAGTTCATTGTTTGTGCAGACTTCAAGACAGGCGTAATACACGAAATAGGTTTTAATAGAACGGTTTAATGAATGCTAATATTGCTAATATATGTTTTGACTTACCCATTATTCACGAATGGTTCTAGAAACGCCGTTTCGTTTCTCTCTCAAAGCGAAATCTGTAACAAAATATGGAATTTAAACAATTTTTTTTGAATACTATACATACTGGGGTATACCCCAGTATGTATAGCTCACTTTTCTTATACACTGCAGAAAATGGTGCAGGAGGTTGAAATGAAAGCAATTCTGTCTACCTGGTGTTAAGATATGCTTGTACTTTGTTTTTAACCCGAGTTGTTTTGAGGTGGATTACAATAATAAGAAGGATTACATAAATAGGACAGTTATGGCAAAATTTTGTTAGATGATGTTGCGCTCGCGTTACATTGACAACTGATGCGACAAGCGTGACCAAACTTAATCTCTGTGGTAAATCGGCCATCACGCTTTTCAAAATTTCTAACAGAAATATTACATAATGTTTATTAAGCAATTATGATGTTTAAATAACTTTTAAACCGGTTGAACAGACTTTATTACGTCGGTAGGTATATACTATTACCGTTTAGCGGTATTTTTGGTAATGTAATATCCACACAATTGCTTGTTAGAAGCTGACATAGTAGGCGCCTAGCATCACAGTGTCATAAGGTCGTTTGCCAGTTGCTGATGGGATGACTACACTGGTACTTTATTACGCAACCAATTAGGTAAAGTCGCGTGAGGCACGCCTCTATTGCTGCCTAATAACACACTGCTTTCGCAAAGCAGGAGCCTTGCGCAATACGCATTATGAATATTCGATGTAACGTTGTTAGGTATTTTGGTTTTTAACCTACCCACATGCAATTAAGCCTAAAAGGTAAAATACCTTATCTGGCAGATATTCGTGAAAAGACAGATTCGTCGGAGGGATGTCAAAGATGTGTGAAAAATGTTCGAATGTCGAATGTAAAACGTTAAACTTCTATGCTTCGATCATTGATTAAATACAAAGTATTGGAATATTATGATGACCAACATAATATCTAGAAAGTACAAAAAACCCAAAAATATTCGTCATACGCTTATGCGTATGCTTTTCCCTCTATAATTTAGGTTATAATATGTTTTGGCCTGAGTAATTTCAGACAAATCGCTCGGGCTGTATCTTTGCGAAGTTTAATTAAAATCGTTATCGATAAATATCTTAACAATAATTAACCGATAGGTAATTGTATAATGCCATTTTACTTAATTTATTAGTATTTTACTTGAGAATTATATGAACGCTTTGAAAACTATTTACAAACAAACGGAAAGTGAACGATTACTTAGCTGCTTGCTTTCTTGCGTGAGAATGTAAGCGTGTGCAAAACATACTCGATTGCAGCGAAAAAAGAATTACAATTGCTCTTTAGGTAACTGTCGGTTTCATCGCGATACAAGTCGTAATCGAATTTTACGGTTATTGGTGTCGATGAAAAAAGTCGGCAGTAGATTGTAACGGATTGGTGAACCGTGGCCGTCGGCCGGGTCAGACTTTTGCGATTGCGTCCCCACTGCAGTTCTATCCATTTTGCTTTATTGGAAATTATTTACGAAATGACCACGCATCAAATTTTCAATGTAACTACGCATAGCTTCGATACTCGCACGGTATACATTAATTTAATAATAAGGCACACCGACAGTACGCATATTAAAACATTATAATACAAATAGAGTCGTGGTCGCCCATTGGTTCAAGTAGTCGTTTGGAATACAAAGATCACATATCGAATTCCGAATGCATTTATGAGTTTTTCTTAAGTACAGTGTTCAGTTACACCTCGAGATTCGGCACAGCACGAGAAACGGCGATGGATTCGTCATCTGTCACATTAACACCTAAAATGCCAGTTTTTTTGTCTTTGAGACGTTATTAAAAGTTGTATGTGAAGTAGTGTCTGAGAGATGGCGGCTGATCCGCCACATGTAATTTTGCAACGCTTTGAAAGCCTAAGGATATAGGTGTTACTTTATGAAACACAGCTCTTGGGAGATGAAAAGTTTTTTAACTAAAACATTTTCCAAATGAACAACACTTTCCATTGGTATTCGTAAGTTGTTAAATTAGAATTTGATGATAGTTTAAGAATGTCCACAGAGATAAATCTAAATGAGATCCTTTGTTCTTACAGCTAACACGAAAACTTACAACTAAACTAGTCACGATTTAATAGTAAATTACCTGCCAATTAAGTGTTGCGCCGGCATTATCCCAGCAAATACCAATCACTTTTACTGTCAATGATGGCGAGTATTTATTCCAAAGTAATCCTCCGAGTAAGCAAACACCTTGAGATGTCTTAATACAGATATAATATAATGAAATGAGGCTCCATCAACTCTATTTAATGCTCCAATGGCGCAATTGAGACGGCTCTTTTGAAGAAAATACGAGCGCATTTGTTAATAATTACTAGGAATATACATACATATCATCACGCCGAGTACCTCATGGGGAACTGGGGGACAGAAATGAAATGAAATAATTTATTCGTCAGGTTACTTACATAATATGATGTTTCAATGTACATAGTGATTTTATGGCGCGATCGGCAATAATATTGGCATGCGATTTTTTCCGTAGGAAGGTCGGTACTTTCTAACTAAACACAATAAAATATTTAACAACAATTAAATAAAATATTGTATGAAGAGACTGATGAATGTGGACGAAGCGAAAGAGGTATGTAAGTCTAGAGAGAACTGGCGCTCTATACTCTCTGCCTACCCCGTTAGGGACTTGGCGTGATGATATGTATGTATATATGTAAATAAAATATTTTTAGTAAACATTATAATTTCACCTACCTCGTCAGGGACTCGGCGTGATATGGACCTATGTATGTATGTATACTTTTAAAATCATAATTTCTTTTATTTAGCATTAAAATAGTCCTATACTTAGATCTCTGTAAACTTACAGACCTCTTTCGCTTCATCTAGATTCATCAATCCCTTCATACATGTTTAAAACGAAATAACAATATTATTGTTATTCGAGGAGTTATTAAAAGGAAAATCATGAAAATACTCCAAATTCGTTACCTTCGGACAACGAAAACGATCAGATATTTGAAAAGTAGGAGTAATGATCGCCGCGGGAGATACTCTAATGGCGGTCTTAATCGCTATCCGCGGGAAAATCGAGGTGTAATTAACATTAATCATAGAGATGTGGGCTCCAAGGACTAATTGTGAACATCACTCTGGCGAGGCCAATGTGGATCAGCGCGCTCGTGCTCGGAGATGTAGCTACGCCATCGGATGGATTATGAATAATTTTGTGACAAAAGAAACGTGCTGCAAACGACGGTGATTAATAGCTCCACAGTCCTCAGCACAAGCGGGGCTCAGGTTTTTATTGTGAATTTATAATCGATGATCAGTGAGACGGTAAGTAATTGAGATATACTGGCATAGCATTAATAGAGCTTCAGGAAACCTAGCCAACAATATTTGCAAACGTACAATGATAATAATTTGTATATTAGAAATTTATTTGTAGTGTTTCAGTTGAATTTGGTGTGCTGACATCGCGTGACGGAAACAGCGAGCCGTACCTGGCTCCGCCGGCGTCCCGGCGCGGCTGCCATGTCTCTGGTCACGCCACCACTAACGTTCTTGCTATGCGGAACAGGAACATGACAGAAGCTCTCTTATTTCACGCCAATTACTTAGCTATTTAACTAAAGATTATAAAAAAATATATGCGTTTAGTTCAGTTGGTGGTATAACACTAACGGTGTGTTTATAACCACAAACTAAACAGAGATCTTGTTTCTTCGCAACTTATTTTTTATGGAACCCGTCTAAGAATTGGCTTCCTATGACAGTAAAGTAAGTCGAGAAGAGGCAGCTGCATGATGCTCCGCGCCTGCCGTAAATCAGCGTATGCGCATCGAACCCAGCCAATGGCGATGCGGCCATGTTGACTCAACGTCACACGCACCTGCCGCTAAAGGAAGTTCTAATGAAGCCCCTTGCGGGAGGGGCATCTTGAATTTGTAAAGATACCTACATATTTATACGAAAAGATCTTTGAAACAGAAAACGTGATAAATATTTTATGAATTATTAATCACTCCATTATGTAATCATCTTAGAGCTTCCCAGTATTCGTGAATTTACAAATCAACTAATTAATGTTTTTAACAATTAATTAATTATTGATGTCATGCATGATAAATAGATGTATTTATACCAACAAAATGCCAGTACGCGTAGGCGAGTTCGAGGGTAGAGCATATATGCCACCTTTATTTTACCCTGCGGACTCACAAGCGATTAAAATTCAAAGCCTGTAGAAATGTAATTACTTCTACGTCTGGTCAGAGTTCTGCCGACTTTTATTCGCAGTAATTAAGTTTAATGTCGGTTTTACATCTCAACCCGAGACTTGAATCGAAATTCCGGATGAGGTTGACGATCGATTCTAAGGCTTCCTCTTGTAGCTAAGATTATGTGATGTGTATAGATACATAATTGTGAGTCTAGTTGAATAGCATGGACAGAATTGTGTAGTATTCAATTTATAGCAGTTTAATAGTGTAGTAGAGATCAGTGTTTAGTAGACCGATGCGTTAGCAGAGTGTACTATTTCTACAGTGGTTTCTGAAGTCTAGAAATGTAGCTTGCGATGAAGTGTGCCAAATTTTTCATAACACTTATAACATTCTTTTACAACGTACTTAGGTATAAGATTGGTAATCTTAAAGCCGTTTCGAATTAACGACTCTGTCTTGTTCGGGGGATTTGATAACAGAGAGCGGTATTTACGTTCGACTGTCGTTGTTTTACTGCTATTTTTATATTTATTTTAAATACGTAATAAGGATTTGACTGCTTTTTTCAGATGAAATAGCGTAGGGCTATGTATGAAGTAGTTAAACCTACGAATGAGTTATATATGCAATATGAAGGATATAAAACAGTAAAGGGAATATTAAAAACATAAGAGCCGTGGTAATCGACTGTTTCGAGTAGTTGTCTGCAACATTGCAAGATCGCATGTTCAGTATTTTGGGAGAACAGAGGGTGAGTTACAACACACCTCTGCCTACCCCTTCGGGGACTGCGCCGGCGTGACGAAACATATTTATTATATTTATTAAGTTGAAGCCTTTTTCACACACGAAGCGCTTCTATTGGACTTAATATTAAACTAATCTCTTTTATGATCAGAAATAATCTACCTAGTTTATTAGGTATCATTATCTGTTATGTATCTATCTTTTAAGCACCGCTCCAGTCTTAATGACCCGAAGCCTGAGGCTAGATAAAAGATTCAGTCAACCGCTGAGTCGGGGTTTTACACAAAGCTTTAGATATACTCGTATGCGACCCACGTAATATACACGTATAATACTATATATTGCATCCGTAGTTATAGCCAGCGCTAAACAGTGAATGTGTTTTCCGTGAATTTGTGGCTATTTTATTGGTTTCTCGCCGAGTTTACATTAGCTCCAGTTTAGTTTCACTATCCGGTCGCTTCTTACATGGAAAACAAGCCGTATAATATTATTTTAAGTATTCGGTTTATGAGTATTTACCGGTAGTTGGCTCTATCGCCATTTGTGTTGAAGCCAGCACTTGATATACCTGACCTACTGGCTGATACATCTTTAAACGACTTCCAAGCAAACATTCTTCCCGAACATTTTCTAAGTCAAAATTTAACAAAGGTTTGAAGATATTTTTGAAAGGTCTGCTACAGTTACATCTCGCGTTGCAAGTCACAGGCTGTACAGTTTACCATCAGGCGAATCGCATTCTTGTTTATCGTCTTATATAATATTATGGCTCCTAACAGCGAGTGTGTTAGTATTATGAACCAAGTTTAATTTCAGACCGGAAAAGTAATTGTAAATGTATTTATAACTTAAATGTACTAAATCACATATTGGAAGATGTATGTATATCCTCACGCCTTCCCACAAGGGTTCCCGAAGGGGTAGGCAGAGGTGTATAGGTAATACCCACCCACACACCCACTTTCCGCCAGAGGTATATTAGGTGCCAACGTGACAGATGGCGAGTCCATCGCCGTTACTCCAGCACGATTATACATACGCCTTTGACTTAATATGATGGGGTTATATCTACTTAATATGATGTTAACTTAGTAAGTAACCTTTAAACTATTCTAATCTTATTCACCTCGTCTTAGTTAACTAAGCCAAACTTCGGCAGTTAGTAAGTAAGGATCAGCTAGTTGTGTAGTGTCTCTGGTATCTACCACAATACCTATTAAACACATTATGTGAACCTACATAAAGATGGACATTGCGTGAAGGTAATGAATATAATAGCTACAGTTTTTTATACCCAGCTAGCTGGATGTTAAGCGTTTACCACAGCATTGGAACACTTAAGGTTTAACTCGAAGGTAGATTATCTTAAGGTAGGAAGGAGTAGTCTTAAGGAAGGTTCATTTATAAGCTTGTTATGACCGTAGTGCATGTAATTGGTACAGTTTTTTTCCTAGCAAGCTTAGTGCCGCATATGGAAGCTCGGAGCATTTTGATTTGAAGTTTTTTTTTTCCTTTATGCCAACCTTGTAAGAATCTCTTCACTCTTCTAGAAGAACATATAATAATAGTAAAAAACGGCAAACATTTTTGAAGAATCTGATGAAAGTGAAGGAACGAACGATTCGAACGAAAGGACAAAAGAGGTCCGTATGTCTAGAAAAGGCTGGTACTCAACTTCCTCTGCATATCACGTGAGGGAATCGATGTGTTGAAATATATGTATAAAAGCGGTAAAATGCACACTCTCTGCTCAAACTTAGTAGAACAGTGCGTAGAACCCTACAAGAATCTTATTAGACACAATAAACGTATTAAATTCTCAATAAATGTAGACAGCTCGTAAATTATTCTGGTATTGAAAATAGACACCACAAATAACTGAACTCCATATTTAATTTTAATTTACCGTATAATTTATTGTAATTGGCTGCATATTAACTTCGTTTTATTGCATCGTGGGTCCCCATTAAGTTTGCTGTTATCGCAGATCGCAGCTTTTAAATAAGGAATATCAGTTTATGTTGCAGAGATAAACAGGTCGTGTCTTAAATATATATAATAAGCATATAGCTTAGACATAAATGGTGTTCAATACTTGTTGTCAGAATATTTTATTAACGACTGAATGTTAATTGATATAGGTGCGTAAGTGAGCCGTGGCTGCTGTCTGGTTAGAATAGACGCCTGCAACTCAAAGATTGCAAGTTCAAATTTCGATTGTGACAATGAGATTTTCTGAGAGGTCACACATTTAATCACACCACGAACTGGCATCTAAATATGTGTTCTTATACCTCTGTATTTCCTTTCCTTTTTATTTTTTTTTATGGAACAAGAGTGGCAAACAAGCCTCCTGGTTTGTTAACGTAGCCTATTTACGCTCACGATACTGAAGTATCACTTGCGCGTTGCCATTCTGTGTTCGGAGAGTTACACTGTGTTGGCAGCATAATGGGTCTAATCTCTCTGCTGCCGACACAATATAACAATCTTCCACCTCCCTAAGGAGCTCATTATTGCCTTATTAATCGCACAGGAACATAACACAAAAAATTTTGTTATTTAGCTACGGACTTTTCTATAAGGTCCTGCCCCAGTCAGGTAGCTCCAAATTCAAACCTACCTCTCTCTCTTCCTAGGACCATCATGGTAAGGCGTGAAGATGTATTTATTATATTATGAATGTTACTTTGAAGAAGATATAAAGAAATTGTCACGTATATTCTCATCAGAAGGCAGCAAAAGCATATATAGTAATGGATCGTACCATGTGGGAAGCAGCTGTCTCACAATTAGTGCTGTAATGTAATGTATGGTCACACTGATGTCAGCATAAATGTATTAATACATCTATGCAAATAATATGAACAATAAAATTCTTATACCTATATCCTCACGCCTTCCCACAAGGGTCCCCGAAGGGGTAGGCAGAGGTGAATAGGTGGCATCGTCGTTACGTTGCTTCTTTGAGTATGAGGCTTGCGTAAGATTCCCTAAATATACATAAACAGTATTTCATAACTCGTGATTTTTAGTTACTACATTGCTATATTTGCAAAGATACAACGGTACTTTGAAGTCGAACAAACATGTTATTTAGTTACTAAAACTACTCCAAATTCGAAGGAAAACACCGCATAAATATCAAACTTGCGGTAAATTATGTAATCGTGTGTGCACAACATTAAGTGGGACATTAGCATTTGTGATTCCGCGTAACGGACAGTAAACTGGAAAAGTGTTAGTGGGACTCGTTCCATTGTCTATTACGAATTTTCTTCTATAGCTTGAATTGGCTTACGTTATTTTATGTAACTGTGGTTCTTAGTGTCCTAAAAATAAAGTTTAAATTTATCCTTTAACAGATGGTAAGTTTCAAAATGAACTTTACAAATAGAAGCGCTATTTTTAGGAAGCAAATTTGATGGTTTTACTTTGGCAGTCGTAATGTAATTTGATAGTTACATAACTGTACTTTGATGTGTGGGAAATAGCGTGTCTAGTAAATAAGTATATTTTTGAGGTAAATCTTTAAACATATTGTATTGGCAAGATCAACTGAAACAAATCCAAACCAAAACTTGTTTTCTGATAAGTAAAGTATTGATAGACATCGAAGCGAGAGAAACCTTTCTTGCGGTATAGAACTTTAAAAATATCTTGAATATTAAAAATGCAATTTCTTTTAATTGAATAGACGTAAGATAGCTGCCGAGATATACCAAGAGTAAAATATTATGCTAATGAATTCAGTTTTCCAAGTCTTCAATTGTTTTTTCTTCTATTAAAGTTGCGTTGTTCTCTCTATTGTTTTGGTTGGGAATTGTAAAAGGTATATTATACTAATAAAATCATCACTTCTCATCAAGGAACAAGGAATTAAGTGTTGAGTTTGAACATTAAATATATAATTTTCCCTAAGCTCTGTAATGTTGTGTTGTGTAATTTAAGGTATCCATGCAAATACATTTCAAAATAAGAATACAGAACAAATTTAAATGATGATTATGAAATCAAAGTTGTTTCAGCGACTTTTATGTCAGTGCAAACGTAGCAGCAAGACCGACAGTCACTTTTGTATTTACAACATGAATTACTCGAAATGTATTAAAAACTCCACAAAATACCTATACTATTACTCAGCGTATATTAGTACATACACAGTTTGATTCACTTAATCACTTTAGTATTTACAATGCGGCATTTTACAAATGCCAGTCATCAAGCGAGTTGAATCGTAAGTAAATTCCTGTTATGAGATTAATTACTGTCAGAAGACGGCTTGGCGGCGCGGGCGCAGGTGTGGCGTTGCATCAGACTCCGAGACATTCGTCTAAAACTGGCCATGTATATGGGCTTTATAACGAACATAACATAAAGCGAATACTAACTATTGATCTTCATCGTTAGACACATTTGATGTTTTAAAACAGATTTAAATTTTGTTTACGATTCATTTAAATATATCTTAGCTTGGATAAATATTAATAGGATGGATTTGAATGGACTCAATGCCATTTGATCACGGACATTTGAACATTTATAATTATAATAAAAAAAATGTAAATTACCAAAAAAAAATTATCTTATACTCGGCCTTCGTGGTTACATCGAACAGTTTTTTAACTGAATTATGTTACATGGTACATAATATATATCAGAATCACTAATGGTATTGGCTGTTTTTTCGGGACTGACGGTCTGTCAGTCCCGAAAAAACTGTCAGTCAATTGTCAATTGTCAACTGTCTTTCATTATCATATATTGTATATCTTTACGAAGAAGGTACACGTGTGTAGGAAGAACCGACGCACCCACTTCCCGTCAGTGATATATATTTTGGGTGCAAACGTGACAGATGGCGAGTCCGTCTGTCACGTACTGTACGTACGGCGATACTCAAGCACGACTATACATACGCCTTTGATTTTCTTGGATATATGCAGGTATATAGAACATCGTTTGTTTGAACGTTCAGTAATTCCAAATATGATTCGAAAAAATGTTTCGCATTATATCGCTCGTTCATTGAGGAAGGTTGTATCATAAAAATAAACGCGAGTGAAGTACATCTAGTTACATATATATTTCCATACTACCATTATATGTGTATATTTTTATCATTATTTCTGTTTCATGTCGGCGTCTGCCAGCCCTTCAGATAAATTTCCTTTTGAATTACGCGAGAATCTTATAGCGGCAAACTATTAACACGAATCGTTGATACTGGTATGGAAATAGTATACTGAAATCTAGTTAAGTGTAGCACAATCTTTGTTTGACAAGCGAATGTATTAAAGTAGGTATATATACAGCCTTGAGTTCCCAGACTGCGTGCCTCCGATAGAACGATGACATACTCACTCGTAGCTACACGCCCAAAATAAGCACACTCAATGTATATATTATGCTCACTATAGTACTATACTTTGTGAACGCACAAAGATACTATTTTTTTCTTTGCGTATAGGTCACCTTTGTACACAGCGACCTTTGGTATTGCTTGATCCTTCACTGGACACTTCGCCGGATAATTAAAATTATCATTTTATCCGCGAACTTGATTGATACATGACGTGATCAATAAATGTACTCATTAGCATCTATTTAATTTCGTAACTACGCAGCTAATGAGCTTTTTGCTATAGATATTACCTACAGCTGTTTTTTCCATAAGTTTTTCTTACAGTTTGAGTAACTTGAAACAGTGTCAATCTCTGTACGAGTGCGACGAATCGTTGTAAAGGTAAACCAATACTGCGAGACGCTTGGTTCGATAATCGATTGCCAATATCAAATTATGAGTTGGTTGCACAATGAAATGTTATATTTTACGCTTCGTTTCGCACCGTACTGAAATTTCTTTTTTAAAGTTAGCGAACGTGAAAAGTAATGAAGAATAACGAGTTATGAAAATATCATATTACCGGCTTCATCTTGCCGCTGTTGCATCTGTAATGTAAATATGTAATATGCAGTTAGTCAAGGAATATAGCATGAGTAAGTATATGCCAAGCTTATGTTCAAACATTTTTATACTAGGTACATGTAATTGTTTAGAGTTTCTTAGTTTTCACGCATGCCCCTAACTGCAGGTTGATCAGGCAATAGCCTATGCATTGAACTGCTCTCGAGAGTCATAATTATTCAGTTATAATGTATGGATGACCTTTTTTTTCACAATTTCATATTTCTGCCGCTTCATTATTTAATCAATGTTTTTTATCATTTGAGGAATACCATCGAATTCTGCTAAGCACTGCGTCATTATCTGCTTTCCCATTATATTTGAAACTAAGCTAAAGATACACAGGTTTTATTTCTCTCCACTGATATATAGCGCTCAAACATAGTTAGAAATACAAGCTAATTGCTTACACTACTAGTAAATGCGCAGATTTCATTACGTCATCGCCAGCCAGACAGTCAGATGCATTTATCTAATCGCATTTCTAAATATACACTAGTGTCTGATCTCATTGATACAAATTACAGTGAGTGGACACTGGCTACCTACGCGAGAGTAGCTAATTGCTTGGCTAAAATATAACTAACCGTTTGGTTTCTGCAGTTTAGCGCTCAAAGTTTTTGATCTGCAGTCGAGAATTTGAACTGCGCTTAAATTTACACTAATTAAAACATTTATGTCGAGAATTGGTCGATGTATCAAATTACATATATGGGTATTAATGGAAAAAAAATATATTTTGATTATTTTCTTTTCTTTTCATAACTCATGTACCAACAGTAAAAGCTTGCTGACCAGACCAACCAGCTTGTAGTTTGATTTGAATTTCGTTTATATTGGAAGTTCTTGGCATTAAATTCATTAAAGTGTTTACAGTTAATTTCAAAAGCTGGCTTAAATTATTACACATCAAAATATGTTAATTGAATATCTCGATACTGGTATTTCGTACTAAACTATAACATTTGGAGCAAATAAAAAGCTCAAACATGTTCAATAAATGTCTTGAGAAATATCATTACGATCTTATTTACTGTTCCAATACTTTCCGATAATATAAAGTAGCAAGGTGAAAACTGGGTTGGTAATTTAATTGAGATCTCAACCACAGTATTATGTTTGGTTAAGTTACCGCAATAAATCTTTGTTCCCAGAATAGAGAGTTGAGTCGTCAAGCACTTTCGATACCTTTGAAAAGTGTTAGTCGGGTTAGTAGAGCGCGATTGTGATTGCACAAATGATCAAGGTTAAAGAGGTGTCACTAGTACTTCATGACACTTAAATAAATTGTATGGAGGAATTATCAAAGCTTTTTACTTATCATGCCTTTGAAAGGTGTTGCTCATGAAAGAATGAAAAGTGTACCTAGTACGTTGTAAAGATTTCTTCTTCCATATATAGAATGCAAGGTGGATTTCTCTTTAAGGTGGATTAAGCTCACTACAACTAGTTATGTAGTTAGTAAAAACCAATGTACACATACATATATATCACGTCGAATCACTCACGGGGTAGACAGGGAGAGTATAGCGTTTGTTTTGTAGATACCTCTTTGTTTCATCTACATGATAAATATGATGACCGACCTGAATGATAAAGATGATGGCCGACCAAAACCTTATCAATATTAGAACTTAGAGGGTAAACAAACGAACATGATTATCATGATAAGCTTGAATTGATGATTGTATGATTACGATGAGCTATGGTAGGGTTGAACATTAGTTAGGTATATTATTTTGTAATATACTTCGCGTGCGAATTTGTAGATTTCGTAGCAGTGCCGCCCCTTGTATTGTATGAAATTAATATCAAACTTGAGACGTGAAGCACGAAGTTCCAAGGTTAGTGTTGATTAATTGTGGCTTTGCTCCATACTCGGCGATATACTCAACAGGATTGTACCCAAACTAAATACGCAATGCGAATAGAGATGAATGAACCAGTGAGCTGTGTAATACTTTTAGACAAATCCATCAAAGATCGAGGCTATTCGCATTATTAAGCCTGATCTAATAAAGTTTTTGTTGGTTTAAATCTTCGAACATACTCGCTTATTTGTTCGAATATCAGAACCTTGAGTTCATGAATAATAAACGATAACTCTTGTACCTTAAGTAGGCACTCAAGGTACATAATAATAACAACATATATTTGTGAGCCGCGTGATTATGAACCTACGAAACTCATTTTCAATCACGTTTACTCTAAAATATCGTCCATTATGGTAATATGGTTTACATTTAGGATTTGTTACATTATACTGTTTCTTTCGTTCCCCGATTACGGAGTCGATAGTAGGAGGTTAGTTTTAAGTTCAATATACAATTCTCTATTTTACTTTCTCCGATCGGAATGTAAATAGCTCTTGTTCTGTTAAATTTAGGGCCCCGGCCTTTTATAGTTCGTTTCAGTATATAAGAAGCCGCTGATACTCTGTCGAAATTGTGCATAATTGACGCTATGTTATAACACATATCGTAAAACAATAGTCTAGCACTTGTTAGTCGAACAATGAGTCTCGAATGACACCTCCACTTACCTACCCATCGGAACAATACCTTCGTTAGCTGCAACAATAACAGTCCACCTGCAGCCCACAACTCGAGCCTCTGTTATATTTTTCATATAAAAACAATTGAAACCATCCTCGTACCTTCGACCTGATTCCATTTATCTGCAGTTAATTTCTCTCGATGCAGGCGACATTTAACCGTTGTCACAATCGGCCTGCTCTGATTGTATACCTAACTAAAGTATACGTCTGTCGCCGGTTTAAGTTCGATACATAAACTAGCATGTTGCAGACTGGTTGTATAAACATCAAGTTTTATTGCTTGGCTGTGTTCCACGCAGGGACGTTAAACCCGGTTGAGCCGTCGAGCCGTTAGTATTTACACTATAGTTTGTTGTTGGTAACCTCTCCACCAGTGCTGTTGGATTCGGGCGCTGGTCCAAGCTCTAAGCTATCATGAATGGGCTGGGTTGCATCACTTCACCTATACCTATGCGCGCATTTGATGACAGAGATTATGTTTACGTATATCTATACTTATCTATATTATAAATGTAACAGTTTGGTTAGATGGACTCAATTTCTATAGACCGGCTGAATGGAATTGGATGAAAATTGTCATATATTAAAAAAAATACGTTTATTCAACTTACGAGTCACAGGACACATTTAATAAACGTACACACTAAATATAAAACTAAAGCTACTACCGTTTCCAAGAAAAAAAACCTGTCCGGAAAAGAAACGGCGTAACTAGTTACACAGTTTTTCTCTTGACTTCTGACTCCCTTTTACGTAGTATTCGTTTTATGATGTCTGATATATTATGTCTGGAATTATACATAGGGTACATTTTATTAAAAAATAAAACACTACGACGGCTATGGCTCGAGCATTTCTAATCTATATCTATATTATGAATTTTACGCGGAGCATTGCTAGTAAAACAAAACAAAAGAAATCTAGAGCACTAAAACATTTTGGTCATAAAATGACAGAATGCTTCAAACGCAAACTCATAATTAAGCACAAAAAATATTTTTTGTCATTGTTGCAAAAGTATAGAGTAAAACATCATAAAAGCGAACTAGCTGCTCTCAGGTGGATGATCCGGGATTCTATTGTTAATGTATACAGCGTGTTTACGACTGCTTAGACGATTACATATTATTTATTCAGAATGGAATGATTCTCGCACGATAATAACTGCAGTGTATGCTTAAGTCAGTCGTATCGTCCTCATAACTGATATAAATAATGCAACATTACCAGATGAAATTCGGTACATACTCCCCAGACCTCTGCCCTGGCGAGCTAAAAACGCTGAATATTTTAGCGAGCAAAAGTACCAAGGGATGCTCGGGAAATAATCAATATTATGCTTGGATTTGGTTCTCAGTATCCAGTGCGTCCATTTGTCATGGCTAGCTCGTCTCAGTACTAATGGACGGATGCCAAACTAGACTAACAAATGCGAATGGAACGCTACGCTATTTTCTACGTCTACGTACATATACAATATTGTAGCTGCAGAAGTCAAAGGTTGACTGATTTGCGTGAAGTAATGTCACACTGCAAAAACACAAACAGTAAAACTCTTTTCCTTCCTCCTTCCTCCTCGTGCCGTGGTGGCCGAGATTCGCAAGCCGACTGTACTAATTAAGAGAGGTAGGGCATAACGGGTTTCCCGTTCGAATTTGGAGCTGCCCGACTGGGGCAGGACCTCCACCTTATAGAAGTCCGTAGCCAAATAACACAATTTTTTGTGTTGTGTTCCTACGCGGTGAATAAGGTTTCCAGTAATTAGCTCCTTGGTGAGGGGGGAAGATTATAACATTGTATTAGTAGCAGAGGAATTAGTCCCATTATGCTGCCAACACAGTATAACTATCCAAACACAGAGTCGCAACGCGTAAGTGATACTTCGGTATTGTAAGCGTAAATAGGCTGCGGTAACCGTTTTTCATCGGGTGGGTCGTATGCTTGTTTGCCACTCTTATGGTATAGAAAAAAAAGCAATGGGTTCTTCTAAACATAAGTACAATGACTAGAAACACCACGAAGTTCACGGTGAAGGAACACATCGAGAGGTAACGGTTTCTAGGAATTCACGTGGAATTGGTGTGCTGGCACATGCCGAATGACTTCGTTCTTTATTCTACTAGAATAGCAACTTAAGATCGGCCACGCGCGGGCAATGTCTCAAGGATTGCTAGCGACTGTCACAGTGTATATTGTAATCTTTGCCAGCGACTATAGACTACGGCAACGACAGGCGGGCGTTATACTTGTTAACCACCCCAATCATATAGAGAAATATATGCAGCAACTTTTGGAGAATGTATAAAATATCTACCCCTAGGTAAAAAGAAAATCAATTAAAAAAACCGGGAATTTTGTTTCTCCGTTTCTTTTCCAGACAAGTTGTTTCTTGGGTACGGTGATCACTTATTTCAATTACATATTTAGTATAACGTTCAATCAGTGTTCCCTGTGTTCCTTACGTTGTATAAAATAAGTAAATAGGACGGCCAGACGGCCTAACGGTTAGTGGTCCTAACTGCGAAACTTGACATGGTGTGTTGGATTCCCGCTGAGGGCAGATGTTTAGTAATGAACACAAGTATTTGTACATTTGTCTTGGATGCTTTGCTTTTTTTGGGGCTATGTCAATTTGTGTGAAAGTAAGACAAAAATAAAAGATTTCTGATTAATCTACTTTACGGTCCACTGATACTAATTGAGATGCCCAGAATAGAGTTACCTCTTCCGCTAGATAAACACAGTAATCCTCCTGCTCCATTTAATTGTTGTTATATAGAGTATTGCTCCGTGTGATAAGTAAATATCTACTGATATCCAAATAAACTGTAAAATTATAACATATTGGAACTGGTAGAAATTATCAAGAATCAATGGTTCGCTACAGTGATCATGAGCACGGATTAGTTGTAACGCAGTCGGGTTCTAATTCATTATTCAGTTAGTGTCGCAGCGCGCGTAATGTATATAGTCTCTGTCATCGCAGACGAATGCGGCTCTCTTGTACCTTTGAAAGCTGATTAGTGCTTGCAGCTTCTAGTGAGATAACGTACTTGGTACTTAGAATACAGTCGTGTTGCAATTGTCGTGCTGTGACACAGTTTCTCCAATTCAGCTAGCAATAATTGGAATAGAGGCTAAATATAATTGCACATTGGCATTCGCTCCACGGCGCCGGCCGCTCTGCCGGCGGTGAACATCCTCGCACGCATCCAAATAAGCGGCTGACACCTCTGCAGCGTACGAATGAGGGTTAATTTAATGTTCTGGATAGTAATGCGTTTTAAAACAATAGCGCCAAACATCATTGAATACACATGAAGCGCTTAGCTGCATATTGTTGGCATAGGCATACTTATACCATCAACTACATAAGTCTTTACTAATATTATAAAGAGGCAGAGTTTTGTTTGAACAATCTCAAGAACTAGCAATTCGGTATGAAAAATATTTGTTGTATTAGGTAAGTATACGGTATGGTGAGGTAGGCTATAGAATATCGACATGACAGCAGTTATAATGTGATTTATCGCAGGTGAAATCGCGGGGCATGGCTAGTAAAACTATATATATTTCCGAGCATTACTGTTACTTCATACTTATATAATAAGCGTGCGCATGATTCATATTACAAAATACGACATAAGCATCTAGCGGTAATTTGTCTACATGAAACTGGGGGGGAGATGAGTGTCACTTTCTCACGTAGTCCACGACTAATTAGAAGTATGTATTGTACTAGTCATTATTTTTGTAGTGAAGCCTTAGAAGCTGAAGTGCTAATTCAATAATGGTTATGTATTTGTACAGATGATTGAGAAGATTTATTAAATATTTGCGCGAACTGTAATTAAAGTATGGGCATCTAAGGCATCTTAAGTCATAATTGTGCATGTTTATTACTTTATAAATAATATTATTTAATAATAATAATATTACTTTATACATATGTTTGTATTAAGCATCAAGAAGTAGTATCCGTAGTAGCTATATAGAAATGTAAACAAACGGGATGTACCGCTATCGGCCCACCTCCCAACCAGTTTAATGAAGAGATTTGGCACGACTGCACGAGCTTTAACGGTGTATCTCTCCGGCTAGACAATCGCGTTAATTTATTAATAAGCGTTGAATAAACAGGATTACAATGTTTGTACATATTGTCTTATTGTAATTGGATTTGTCATGAGAGCATTATAGATGGTGTTAATAATATAAATAGTAGAAAATAAAAATAAAACTTTTCTGCTATAAGTCTCGAAACTTGTCGGAGATTACATCAACGTTGCATTTTGTTGTTGAACCATCTCTTTCAGTTGAAAATTTCTCGCACATTCAAATGTAAATTGAGCTTCGATTGAGTTTATTGTGTCTAAAGTAATACCGTAGTTTTTACATTGGTCACGATTTGAAAACGGCGTGGGACCATACGAAATGCAGTAACACTCCGAGCAAGAAGTCCGTCGAGCGTCAATCACGACTGGGAGCAAATAGCTAGGTGGTACCGTTTTGTCATGCGCCAACGAAGCTGAGCCCGCCCTTGGTGTACGTACCCGTCTGCACTCGTAGTACCCACACACTGCACGTACACAATGGGTATATACCGACAATTATAGCCAGAAAGCATCGTCACCGCTACTTCCAATATTCCTCATTGGCATCCTCCTCTTGTCGTACCTTAATTTTCTCTAAAATTTCGACTAGATATACCTATAAAACTATGTATATCTTCACTCTATTTTGTCTTGTCACTTATCTGTGTATCGCCGATAGGGAACTCCTTTTGCGTTATGGACTCGAAAGAATTGCACTAATATTAAGCGTACAAATTGTTTTTTTTCCGAAGTAGCAAATTGTAAAAAGAAAGAGTGTGGGAAGACAATTACAAAAACGACAAAAACGCTGGAAGCAATCCAGTGGGCATGCTCTTAATTGGATGAGACCACTTCCTCTAAACGACATCTAGCTCTGTACAGTGACTCTAGACGCTGCGCTCTAGCTGTGCTCCAGCTTTTCATGTTCAACTAACAAGAGGTATTTTTTATCTATTTTCGTACTCAGTGTTTCGTAATTTTAAGAGAGAGTTCGGTAAGACGTTGAACATACCCATTCTAGCGAGCTAATCACTTATACACTCGGCGTACAGACAACTTGCATACAATTTCTGCCTCTCACTAAAAGGGTAATTATCACGAAGTCAATTTTGTTTTCAAATCAAGTCGTTATTATAATAAGCCACGTTCTGCAACGCCGATAGTAATCGTTGTTTTCTTAAACAGAGTCATGTCACGCGACACGTCCATTGTTTTAATCGAGACTGCGGGTTTAAGGTTGGCTTTGGCTATGGGAGTAAATTTTTTGTACATTCGCAAGCAATCGTCGAGCTGGGAATTATCGTCTCAAGGTTTCACTACTGATTGTCATAGAACCGACCGCTTGTGTAAATACATTGAATGAATGATTTCGTTTTAACGATCACGCCAGCCATTGTCATTTGTAAGCAAATGCGTTTCATGTTTTTCTGGAGGAAAAATCTACAAGGAATAAGTACCCTTACCCATAGAGGGAAACGTTTCGTGTTATGTCAAATGCCTTCTTGTATTTTTATGTAAGAATGTTCACAGAATTTTTATGCATAAAATATTTTCCGAAATGCTTGCTTGGCTGCATGATTATGTTGCAGGTGCTTAAAGACTTGAATATATTAAGTATTGTGTCGTAAATCACGTCAATCACAAACATTTATATACATTTATAGCACCTTTTTTAAATAATATTGGTGAGTGTGAGTGGTAGCGTCCCAACCGACAGATCGTAGATAGTGTAAGTACGTGCCTTAAGCCCAAAATATCATAGGACTGGCGGGGTCATTGCCACGGGCGCAGTTGCCACCACGCTGGCCGCGCAGTGACACGCCGCAAAGCTGAGTTGGTAATTCCACAGTTTTACTATGCAGCTATTAATTTCCGCTAAACATACTCTTTGAATTTAGATTCATACCAACTTAATTTTTTATTATACCACTAGAGAGGCAATCATATGGCCCACCTGATGGGAAGAGCTTACTGTAGTCTATTTAAGTTCTCGATACCAAAGTATAACTTGTGCGTTGCCACTTCGAAGAGTTATACTGTGTTGGCAGCATAATAGGACCAATCCCTTTGCTGCCGATACAATATAACAATCCTCTCCATCATCAGCTCATTATTGGAAACCTTATTCATCGCACAAAAACACAGCTATGGACTTCTATAAGGTGAAGGTCCTGCCCCAGTCGGACAGCTCCAAATTCGAACGGGAAACCCGTTATGCCCTACCTCTCTTAAAACATATACTAGAGCCTACTTCAGAGTTCAGACATATACCTACCGCATCACGAGTTTTGTTAATGGCCTATATACTTTGATACAAAATCAAATAGTTTACCACACACAAACATTTGTAAAGAAAAATGGTAACGCGCTACAAAACATTATAGCAATTTGTGGGGAGCTCATTATCAAAACCTTCAAGAGATATCGCGAATGGAACTTGGCAGCGTTGTGGAAAATAAATTTTGCAAAAAATCTGCTTATATTCAATAAACATCCAGGATGCACCGGCCGGCGTCGTAGTTCGAGCGAAACCATTGGAGAGCACTATCACAAAATAAAGTGTCAATTTGTTTTGTTTGCGTCTATATTCTCTCCAAAAAGAAATTTCGCATTCTCCTCATTCAACAGCCTCATTAATATCGTTACTCTATTTGCTGATTTTTAGGTAGAATGTTTTAAGAATACTTTTGGATTTGCCAGGTAGTAGTGTTTATTTACACATTACGAGATTAAAAGTGAAAATCGTCTGAGATTTAAGAATCTTATACAGCACTTTATGAAGATTCACCAAGAAATGTGAATAGAACAATCGAAGACACTTGTTACTAATTCCCATCGGTTACATGCAATAACAAAGCCTGACTTTTGTTAAATATTTCATTATTGAACTAAGAATTTAGAATACATGAATAAGCAAATGAATCACATTCAAATCAACGGATACAAAATAACAGGTTCATTTATCTCAAATGTAAATCGCAACCATTGTTCTATTAATTAAATCTAGACCAAAGACATTGATGCTAGATACATACAGGAGACATTTTAAAGGTCTTTTAATAAAACTTTGGCCCGTTGTCTGTGACGTTTCTTTACTGCTCTTGTACTTTTTCTTTTAAAGTTTATTTTAAACGTTAATTCGCTTACTGTCTAAGCCAAGAACTTTGAAAGACTTAACAATGATTTCAGTCCGCTTTAAAGAATTCATTAAGTGCTAAGGTCACTCTTTTACCCCAAAATAATGTTTATGAAGATATTATCGCTAATGATAGGCCAGTTGACGGGTCACTTAAGCTTTCGTTCAGTAAGTAGTGTTATGGCTTTGAAAAGGTTGACTTGTCAAAAGGGTACATTCATGATAAAGAGGAGTTACGACTTGTCGACAAACTGTCGTTCCCAATGCTGCCATTTAAGATATATTGAATAACAATAGAGAGGGCCTCGAGGCAACAAGCTGTGCGGAGGATGTCAATTAAACCGTCACATACTGATGTGGGCCATGGTCAACCATACTTCAAAGATTGATCAGTATAATCACCTGCTTTAAGCATTTGCATGTAATAATCATGTATGATTTGTTTTATGTATGAATGAAAAAATCAAACTTATTCAGTTTATTTGGAGTGTTATTAATAGTGACACAGTGAAGTAAAATTCAGACGTTATTTTGGCATTATTTTTACTTAAACTGGTGCCTTTTTGGATTACCTGATAATCTTTTACTTCTTAGACTCTAGTGTACCTACATCTGGGTATACCTAGGTAGTTAATTCTTTGAATAAGTTTCAGTTTCAAACCTTCGTTCAAAAAGCTTAGTTGTTCGTTATCGCCCCACAAAGAACAGATGGCATAAGCGTATCAGTGAAACAGCCGGTGGATGAACTCTAATTACACCATTTAAAAAGTCCGGAGGTGAAACAACGAGGTGAATAAATGGCCAAATGAAATGGAAATGAATGGCTGGAAGTGAGCTCGGTGTTTGAACAATCAGTATAATTGTCAGCGTCTTTGGCTCAATAGTCGGTAGGGACGAGAAATGCACGTTTCGTGACCCAATTATGGCAACGAGAAACAATTGATGACGATCAATTTCAAATGTACATGTATACTGAAGGAACTCCGATCAGTCTGCTACAGTAAATTTAACTGACACACTTCGTAAATAGAAGAATGGACACAAATAATAGCTTGCAAAAATATCCATTCTATCTCCATGAAATAATGTGAAAAACCTTCATCAATTACTTTTCAAGTACTTAGTAAATTACCAACTTATTGGAGAATAAAGATATTTCCTGCTGTTGTAATTTCCATTGAATTTTCATTTCAAAAGAATTGGTATCTACCAAATATTGATAGTATTAACTACGTATAGGCATTTGATAGAGTCGTACGAAAGGAACTCTGGGACGTATTGCCTGGATATGGAGTGAGCAGTTCCCTACTGCATGCCGTGAAATCACTCTATAGTGATAGCGAGGCGTGCGTTAGGGTTAACGGTGAGAAGTCACCCTGGTTTGATGAGAAGTCGGGGGTCAAACAAGGGTGTATCATGTCTGCCTGGCTGTTCCTTGTACCTTATTGTATGGCAGCGAATCCTGGGTATGTCAGAGGAAGTATGAAAATAGCTTGAATGCAGCCGAGATGCGATCTCTTCGAAAAATGTGCGGCGTAACGATATTAGATCGAATCCGCAATGAAGAGATTCGCAAATCAACTGGCGTGAATGAGGGCGTAATTGTAAAGATAAAGAAAGGCATGTTACGTTGGTTTGGACACATAGCAAGGATGACAGAAGAAAGATTGACGAAACAGATATACAAAGCAAAAGTGTGTGCAAGAAGAGGCAGAGAAAGGCCTCGTTCCAACTACCTGGATCAAATAGATCGGACTCTCAAGTACGGGAACGTTAAGAGCACTCGATACCGACGAGCATGTATGAAGAGACTGATGAATGTGGACGAAGCGAAAGAGGTATGTAAGTCTAGAGAGAACTGGCGCTCTATACTCTCTGCCTACCCCGTTAGGGACTTGACGTGATGATATGTATGTATGTATTAACTACGTGGTTTCCATTGTTTCAGAAAATACTTGTTAAATAGATTTTTTAAGAGGTTTGATGTAGTGAGTTTACTACATGCTAGTAGGTTAAAGCCGAATATACTAGTTAGTACTTTGACGAGATCCAATTGAATATTCGGCATGTCACTTGTGCGGCCTCCCAGAAACATTAGTAATGGCATTGAGTGTTGTTAAACTGATGATTGTTGCCCTACTTGCGCCGCCAGCTACCTGTCGCTCCAACACCGATTCTACCTCCAAACTTATGTACTTAATGTATCTGTCACGTGGGTTTCGCTGTAAGCTGATTAATTTTACTTTAAGCCTGTGCAGTTGTGATTGTAATCCAAACTATGTAGTAACAAATTAATCTGATTTATAAACGTGAGAAGGTAGTATTATGAGGTAATTTTCATTTTTAATTGCAGTAATATTTTTTTAAGTAAATACAGTAAAATATGTGTAGGTAGATTTTAATATATATACAAATAAATTATAGTAATAATATCCCTTACCTTAATTGAATTTTTGAAGGAGCCCTGCGTGTTGAATATGTATCCTCACGCTAGCCTTAATAAAGGACCGGGCCCTTTAACGAACCCCCGAGTAGGTATTTCAGATAGAAAATAATATTATTTTTTATCGTATTATTACATTATGTAATAGGTACTACTCCTGCCCATTCAGGGAATATCGTTAATTTCCAGCAGTTTTCGGTGCATTTATATATATCATATCAATTCGTCGCCTCATATGTACGAACGTAAACACAAGTACCAAATTTGAGGCTAAATGTTTATATTTATTTACTATTTGGGAACATATAATATTAATATACGTATATATACATGGCAAATAGTTAATACATATGTCAGCCTAGTTTCCACTGTTATAAGTGCAAACAAGTATATGTATATATTCAAGTTTACTATTTAAAAGAACCCGTTTATAAATATATACTCGGAGACATTGGCGTCCAAAAACTCCCATAAAACTTCAGCAATCTTTGTCAATCAAGTCAATGCCTATAAAGTAGTAAAAATTACATAAGTCAAGCCAAAACCACCCATCTAAGTGACGTGAGTCTCAAAGTTGTAACGGATTGGATTACCTTAATAATCACTAACTGCTATTTGTAACTCGTATGTGTGTTAACTTCGCTCAACATGTATTTTGTAAATTGATCACGTCTACCTATTTTCTGTCTACAAGATAAAATTGGGTTTGGTATTTATACAATATCTTCATACGAAATTAATTGTAAAAGAAGTATTTAAGATGGCCTAAAACTATGTATATTTAGCGATATATTTTCTTATATTGTTTTCGTAACAAAGATTAAAGAATGTTTTTTTATCTCCAACAATGGATACACGAAAAGTACAAAAACATTCATTGCAGTATTAAGGCAAACGTGTCCCTTCAGTTCAGGAGACTAGAGCAGGCATTGAGGTACGATCGCTACCAGGAAAAGTAAAGCTATATAAAAATAACTGACTCGGGAGACACAATATTTATAAAGCAATGTAAGTAAGTAGAGTGCCAATTCTCTCTAGACATGCAGACCTCTTTTGCTTTGTCCACATTCATCAATAACAACAACATTTCAACAGTAATAATATACGTATTATTTATTATAGGTATTATACGAACCGTAGTGAGTATTGCAGCTTTACGGTGAAGGCAAACATCGACAGGAAACCTGCATACCTGCATATACCTGCTTGAGTAACGGCGAAGGACGCACCATCTGTCACGTTAGCGTCTAAAATATATCTCTGGCGGAAAGTGGTTGTGTGGGTATAACCTACCACTTCTGGGACCCTTATAGGAAGGCGTGAAGATATTTTATTACATGAACAAAGCAAAAGTAAATACAGATGTTAAGTTGATACCTAACGATAAAATGTATCTGCATCTAATTGGTAGTCCATAATCAGTTACCATTGCTACTGATAGAGGTTGCGAAGCGAGTTAAACAAGTTTGATCATTAATTCATTCAATATTATCAAACTACTGCATAATATAATTATCCTCAGGTGTTCACTTGCATACCAAGCTTGGTTCAAGTCAATGATGTATGCATATGTATGGCAGCGAATCCTGGTTATGTCAGAGGAAGTATGAAAATAGCTTAAATGCAGTTGAGATGTGATCTCTTCGAAAAATGTGCGGAGTAACGATCTTAGATCGAATCAGCAATTAAGAGATTCGCAAATCAAATGGTGTGAATGAGGGTGTGATTGTAAAGATGAAGAAATGCATGTTACGTTGGTTTGGACATATAGAAAGGATGAGTGATATGATTGACAACATATGCAAGAAGATGCAGAGGAAGACCACGTTCCAACTATCTAGATCAAATCGATCGGACGCTCAACGTTAAGAGTACTCAAGACCGACGAGCATGTATGAAGAGCCTGATGAATGTGGTACGAAGCGAAAGAGGTATGTAAGTCTAGAGAGAACTGGCGCTCTATACTCTCTGTCTACCCCGTTAGGGACTCGGCGTGATGATAAGTATATATGCATGAAAACATATTTTTATTGTCTGTCGTACTAAGCTTGAGCTCTGATACTTTTCTACTTCATTGAAAAGTAATTTAGGATACCTGTGGGATTCAAACCTCGTCTTGGGGCGTTTCTGTTTCGGACTAAACTGGTTAAATGAATGGAATTAACTCCACAATTTATAAAGTATAGCGCATATTAACATTTCCAGACTTCCCGACCATTGGCTAGGAACGGGTACTTGGAACTGGACTAGATATAATGACATTCCATTCCCGAATAAATCACTCGCTTTTCTCGGAAGTGGTTTTATAACAAAGGGGAGGTGCATGAACAATTTAATACTTGGCTTTATGTATTCCGAACGGTTTACTTCAAGATTCAGACGTACAACTTCATTGTAGACTTACAAGCTTTCGTTTATTTACTTTTTATATTTAGAGTAAGAGAAGCGGTAGCGAACATACGGGTCCACGGTATAACTTAAATTATTTTCTTCTATGAGTGATGAAAGATTGACGAAACATATATTCAAAGCGAAAGTATGTGCAAGAAGAGGCAGAGGAAGACCACGTTCCAACTATGTACCTAGATCAAATCGAACGGATACTCAAGAACGTCAACTGTAAGTCAACTGCGAGGAACGCTATAGCTTATAAGTAAATGAAGATTACTTTTATTCAACAATTTGTTACTGACCACGTACCTACAATTTATTACCAAATTGGTTATTCAGAGATCAGAAACACGCCCTTTTAAATCCCTTTTAGTCCCTACTCGTACTTAGATTATAAATTCAAGATGCGGAATTCAGCTAGTATAATTTTATAAGTCGCGAAGGCATTTCAGCATTTTTGCTACTTTGAACAATAATTCCTAGACAAAGGAACATTTGTTTGAAATTCTCAAAGAACTCATACAAAATTAACCCACTTATATGAGACTTAAAATAGCTTTTTTATATAGGTACTGAAGACGTTCAAGGAGTAAGTTTATGTTAATGTCACTATTGTATCATCACGTCCAGTAAGTTTCCCGCGGGGTCAGATGGATCAGATGGCTGGGGGATAAGTGAGCCGCAGTAAATCGCAGCTCGCGATGGGTCTCGGATACCACTGATTTATGTTAACAAGTACACTGTGGATAATGGCAGCCTATTGGCATACTTGCTTACATGTACGATTATAAAGACCTTGTTACGAAACATACGCGTCATCTGCGGGATAAAAGACGGTAGAGATTTACATATCTCAGTTGAGGGTTGTAAGCTCAAGTTGTATCGATCCAGTTTTTAATGATTTTAGTTTATTTTATCGTTGCATATAAACTGACAGATATAGCCAAACATTTATTTCCATTGTGTGTTCAAGTTCAAGAAAAAAATCTAGATGAATGTTATTACATGACATATGCATAGGTGCTCGTACTTGTCTTAAGTGTACAATTATGTTCATCACAAATATAAGAGCAGGGCTGTTGTCAGCGTCCCTAAAGCAGTCCTTCCATTTACGTCCAGTGCAACTTCTTCTTCCTCTTCCATTCTCGACTGTCTTTAGCAGTACACTCATGTACGGAGTATAGATGGATAAATAAAAATAGGATATAGCTGATTCAGTCTAATTAATAAAATTGCCGATGACTATGTAAGAAAAGTGAGTTTTTATCAAATTTTTCATCAAATGTATTTTTTAAGGAAAAATTGAATTATGAGATGGGTTGAAGCACGTTCCAAATATGACAGGATTGGTATGTTATGTTCTGTGTAATTATTATTAATCTAAAAATAGCAACAGTCTCTAATTGCTATGGCGGATGTCAGCATGAATGAAGGCAGTCAAAGGAGGTAATGGCTGGCTATTAGTTAACCAACAATGCATTTGGAATCAAGTAAACCAGAGTATATTTTGGCGACTACGCAGTGATTTAACATGGTAGAGTAGTGTCACTCCTTAGACTTTACCTTTTACTTTAAGAATTCCTTTATGTCTTTGAAATCACATCCAGTCAAGGTTTATTTTGTCATAGCATTGCGGAACCGCGAAGAACTTGATAAATTTGTTATAGTCATGTAGTTACAGAAGGCCGGTCACGGACCACGGGACGCGGCTACCATCTTGCCATTGTTAGTCTCATATCTAGCTTACAGTTACTTGATTTTATTCCTGTAAGTACTTCCACTCAATATATTATTCCACATAAGGAGCCTCAAGGCTTGTGCTGGTTGTGAATGCACTAGGTTTTGCTTATAACTTTGAACGCTTAGAGTACTTAACTCACAAACGACCATTCTGAACTATCTTAAACACAAATTATATATACATATTTATTTACTTAATTTCTTTCTTCAGATAAGATGATTCATGGTGCTAACATGTTTCTCAAAAATAACACTAATAACCGGTACACCCTATCATTAAAAAATATTGGATTTATATCTAATAAAAGGTAAAAATTAATCCTTCGTTACGCGCTATTGTTAAAGCTGATAACAAAATGTTCCTCCCCTTCCGATATAATAATTTCATTATTGTTTTCAAGATATTGCTGTCAGATAAAGTAATTGATAACGTTTCACTACAAAGTAATAAAACCATTCATAAAACTAGGGGTAGGTACTACTAACAGAATTGGTGACGTTGAATGAAAATATACTTCACCTTGTTGCTCTTGCCTTACCGTACTAACAGCCCTCAAATATAATTTTTTTCTTCCTTTACTTGATTGAAATCTTATTAAATATATGGGATACATTGGTTATTCTCGTTTTGCGAAATATATTGTATCGAATTCGCACGGATCACCCTGTCTGTGGTTAAACATTAACTTTGAATTTTAAGGACAAAGAGTCTATAGGATAACAGTGCGATTATTTAATTCAGTAAACGTAGAGAAAATCACGTTTTCTTACAATCCTACTAACATTATAAGAGAAAGTCTGGAAGGATGTTTGTTCCCTTTCACGCAAGGGCTACGGAACGGTGTTAGATGAAATTTGCATAGCAAAAGCATACATTTTGTTTTCAGATGATAAATCGATTTGACGTCATGATTCAGAAAAATCTACTAATGAAATCAATTTCACGCGGGTGACAACTGTGCACAACTGGTCCATCGAAATATAAGATTAGACTAATTCTATTTAACGTATTCTATTAATATAAAAAAAAATTTACAGGAAAGAGTTCCTATATCCTATATCCTCACGCCTTCCCAAGGGTCACCGAAGGGGTAGACAGGGGTGTACCTATAGCTAGCCCTCGCAACCACTTTCCGCCAAAGATATATTTTAGGTACCAACGTGACAGATGGCGAGTCCATCGCCGTTACTCAAGCACGGCTATACATACGCCTTTGAATTGCTTCTCAGACGTATTCAGGTTCCTCTCGTATAGCTCGAGGTGTGACTAATCACTGTACTGAAGTTCAGAAAAACTCATTGGTACAGTCTGGATTTGAACCTGCGATATTTGTGTCGCAGGCAACTTACTCGAACCACCCGGCCACCACGGCAATTAAGCTAAGAGTTCCTAATTAGCACAAATTAACCAACCCTAGGACAGATGTACCGTTTCCTGAATAAATAGTCGTTATTCAGGTATTTCGAGTCTACACACAATTAATTACCTACACGAAATTAATCTCAAATATTAACTTTGTACTAATTAGTATAATGTTCGTCATGTCGTTCGATATACGAATCCGTTGATATATATAATTATAAATATGTATTTAGAATCATTCATTTATTTACTTTTCATTAGGAGTCGACATTCGATAAATTGTTAAAATTTTTCGTACTACATTTATTTTAACCTGGTTAATTGGACCTTTTGTTTGTAAAAGGTAAATAATTAAATCAACCTTTCATATTATGGAATGCTTTGCACTATTAAAATGTTAAAGTAATTGGAGCTTACCTACCGGCTCAATGTTAAGTTGGTTAGCTCTACCTTCACTGCGTGCTGGCGACGTTGCGGCACTTAGCCTTATTCCTACCACTGAATTATTCTGACAGTCACCCACTTTCAATCACACCGACCGGTTCCAACAAAGAGTTCAGTTTCGCTATGCATTAATACACTTAAAGTATTGACATTATGTATGTGCCTAGTGATTAAAGATTGCGTGTAGGTGACGATTACTGTGATATTATCGTATTAGCGAGCACAGAATCCATGACACCCATTTCCATTTCAATCTTACACATTTGTTTTTAACATCCATTAGACTAGAACATTTGCGACAAAACGTCAATTGTAACACCGATAGATAGAAAATATCAATGAATTCACGTCACAACATTAAGTATAGGCGGCGTACACGAAAGCTGCGCTTGCGCTTCGGGCGTCTTCGGTCACGATCGGCTAGACCGGTACGTAAATAAGGAAATATTCGTTTTCTCGCTCAATCTCACAAGAAATGAGCGAGACTGCTGCTTAGATCACTGAACCAAAAAGAAACAGAAACTTTGTCGTCCAGCCAAGCGTCGCTGTTGGTTAGTAACCGGTTTTGTATTGTAGCTTTATAGTCCCTACAAATAAAAAAATATGCATAGATAATCATGCAACCCACTCGCATCGAGCTTAACGAAAGGGGCTGCCACGTCGCACCGTGGCGTTGGAAGGAAACTGTTACAGAACGGAAATGGACACGGGCGGCGCACCCATTAAAATAGGACGAGAATTAAATAAACTAATACACGACCGACATCCATACATGCAATCTTCCAGCATAAGAACTAAATATTAAATTGCTTATTTTACTTTTTATAGCCATTGCAGCAAATGCACTGTGAAATAGTTCGGAAATATAAATATTAGCTGGTAGCAATGAAATGCTATTGTCATAAATAATATTGAAATAACATACATACATACATACATATCATCACGCCAAGTCCCTAACGGGGTAGGCAGAGAGTATAGAGCGCCAATTCTCTCTAGACTTACATACCTCTTTCGCTTCGTCCACACTCATCAGTCTCTTCATACATGCTCGTCGGTTTCGAGTACTCTTAACGTTCCCGTCCTTCAGACTCCGATCTATTTGATCCAGGTAGTTGGAACGTGGCCTTCCTCTGCCTCTTCTTGCACACACTTTTGCTTTGTATATCTGTTTCGTCAATCTTTCTTCACTCATCCTTCTATGTGTCCAAACCAACGTAACATGCCTTTCTTCATCTTTACAATCACGCCCTCATTCACGCTAGTTGATTTGCGAATCTCTTCATTGCGGATTCGATCTAATATCGTGACGCCGCACATTTTTCGAAGAGATCGCATCTCGACTGCATTCAAGCTATTTTCATACTTCCTCTGACATACCCAGGATTCGCTGCCATACAACAAGGTAGGTACCAATATCGCGTTGTGGACAGCAACTCGAGCATTCCTGCTCAGACTTTTACTGCCCATCAACGCCGACATGGCTCCATTCACCTTATTTCCGGCAGTTATCCTTCTTTCAATATCTTTTTCATACTTTCCATCTCGTGTGAACATGCTTCCAAGATATACAAATTCATTCACTTGCTCTAGAATTAATATATTGAAATAAAGGAAATGAAATTCTACCATATATTTTATAATAACAATATATATGCATAGCTTCCCGGTAACATTACGCACTTTTTGCCGATGTTATATTAAGGTGCCAACGTGACTTACGCAGTTTTCTCGTCATATTTTCCTTCATCAGTTTGTGCTTGTGATAACACAAAGTAAAGAAAAGGCCATTGCTACCGAGTGCTGGGATTGGAAGTCGCAATCTTGAGTCACATGGCTATCACGCTCTTTTATTATCAAATACTATACTCGTATTACCGATGGTACGTGAAATGGTTTTTTCCAAAAGAAAATTTACATGTAAGATCAAACGTCCTAAGCACATAGCGAAGACATTTCCCATTGTTTTGCTTGACTCATGATAAAACAACTTGTCGCTAGATTTTACAGGCCCAAACAAATATTACGAGGAGCGACCGCGCCTCCCTATTTCGGTTACTTACTGACTTGAAGAAGTAGCGTAGTGTTGACGTCCTATTGCCTTGGAATTAAGTTGAAATTTGCTAAACAGTTTTAGTGGCTGTGGTAGTAGTTCTCTGGCCCCCGTATAGGACAAGAGTCCGTTAACGAGAACAGCGGCTGTTTGTTTTCTCACGGCTCTTGAGTCTTGACAAGCAGTTGAAACCGCGACGAAAATGTCTTCCATGGGTAAATAACGACCGATTTGTTTACGGTAATCATTAAGAAGAAATTTCAATCGTACCCGTTCACTCATCCGTTTGTCCTCTTGCCCTGTCCATAAGAGACTCCTATATTGAACGTTTGTTTGTAGAACATCCATATACTTTAATGTGATGAAACGCGACATGTTCCAGTCTCTAAAATATATCTCGTGAAGGAAATATTGAGACTGAACTGAACATTCTGTATGTTGTTTGTTTACAATATATATATTTTTTAATCAAAACCCAGTATTAGAAAATTTCTTTTTAATTTTATTTAGAAGCATACTAAGAACATGTTAAAGGCTTTATATACATTTCAATATTTTATTGCCAAACGCTCCGCTCGCCGCTGGTTTTTCCAGTTCTTCCAATCCTTTGCTTACGATCGACCAACAAGTTATAACTAGGTCTGCCAAATAATTATCTTTCCATATAAAGATATTTCAGACAACGGTAAAGACGATATGAATGATATAATATAAATTATATAAATGAATAAAATAAATGAGAACTTGGTACTACACAGCTACTTGAAACATTTTTTCAATCACTGCACGGCAGTTGTCCAAATAGTTGACAGAGCCTAAGGAAATTGATTTGTTTTAAACCGTAAATCATGCTAGTGAGGACAAAAATGTCCCTTCCTTGTGTTTCAGTGACGTTTAGTAATAAAGCCAACCTTAGGTCCGCAAGACATTAATTAGATAAGAAGCAATTTATTAAAATGAATGAAGACTCGACATCTGCTACTTTACATTAAGCGAAGTGGAGTTTCATTCTTATTCAGGGCTAATATTTTGATGATCTTGTACGAACGAAATTCACGATCTAACCATGAACGTAATTGAAAGACATTTAAGATTAAAATAAAAAATAATGTCACTTACGTGCATTCTTAACAATGCAAATACTGAAAACAATCATACCTGTGGCAGTGAGATCTAATTTCAAGGTTTCTATTGATGAAAATGTTCCATAGAAAACTGCCCAATAAATCCTTTTCACGCACTGTGCACAGTATATATTTGTTTAATTCTGTACTTAAGACATGGAAAAACCTACAAAATCACTAACAGAATGATGCAAAATGTTCGACTATAGTATAGTTACATTAACTTTATAGCTGTAATGCATTTACTCAATTTAAATAGTTCTAATGAAATTTGGATTTTATAATGGCAAAGTTTACTTTTGGGATTTTTTATTTATTGGCTACCTGTCCTCGCAAATATGTGCGTTGAATTTTACATTCGCGCACTTTTTCTTCATTCACTGACAATAGCGATACAAGTTGATAATATCCACGATACAGAGTGCCTCGTGTTGACATGTGTACGTTCGTCGCTTTGGGCGGCTGGCGCGACACTGGGCGGGCGGCTACAATGGCTGTCACGCCCGCCCTTGTTGAAAGTTCATGGCAACAATGTGACTTTCCATTTGTTTGGTGACGTTATTACAGTTCAATCGTATTTAATGTTTGTGAAATAAACAATATACTTATTTCTTAAGGGAATTCAGTCAGTGCCATTTATCAAGTCGGTAACCCTTGTTAGCAGTAAAACAAGTTGTCAACATGTTAACACAATTCCGAGAATATTTGCGCGTTTCTGCTGATTTATGAGCAAAAGAGGCTTATTACTTATTTGTGTCATTTCGTATCACTTTAATTATGGGTTTGTTTAGGTGGGGTTCTAGGCAGTATGTTCGAGTTAATTGAGTAAATAGCACATTGGTACCTGAATAATAAGATCGTCTCATGGGTCCATGATAAGCCGAAATTTGCAGTATAGTTCAAAATTCTCACTTAGGTATTCTTGAGAGTCATATCATACTACAAGTATTGATTCTAAAGGTTTGAGCCACATTGGGTTAAACGACTTATGAGTCTTTTGTTATACAGTCTGTAATTATAGAAGCTCTTCACTTTTGCACTAGATAAATATAATTATATTTGATTATTTTAGCAAGAAAATTGTGTGACGATGCGAAAAACTCGAGGGCCCGCCTTTACATATTGTTTAATTAGGGAACAATGTACGAAAAACAGGCGATGTTGTTGGTACGATATAGTTCTAATTGGACCACATGTACGATGTTCATATATTTAAATTATATTGGATAAAAATAACCTTTATTTGTCATTTAGTACATCGAACTGCACGATTTCAAAGGAGGTTTGTTCTTTGAACGCTCGGGTTTTATAATTGAAACCCCGTTATGGTTTTCTCTAGTGGGTATAATGGCATCGAGATCTACGAAACCGAAAATGAGATATGAAACGATTCCTGCAGAGTATGATACACAATGCGCGTACGATACCCTTAGTTGTTGCAAGCGTCCATAGGCGGCGGTAATTGCTTACCACAGGCGCGCCGCATGCTTGTTAACAAAACCACCAAACACAAATATGAATATAATTGCTTTAACTTCATAACATATAATTCTCAGGCCTCACAAAAGGCGATATATACTTGGAAGGTCACTTGCAAATCCGAATAAAAAAAACAAATCTCTTGGTATGGTATATACCATCCCTATTTCGGAATATCTTAATTTATGTCGCTCTGTAGGCTCTGTAAAGGGGGCAAACTGTGCAAGATATGCCAGTTATTCGGATATTGACGTCGACTACCTCGTCCGGAATTCATTTGTGTCCTACAAATGTTTGCTCTAAGCGTTGCGGTATGCAAATCCAGTTGAAACTGAGACACTGTTCCAATTCTCAGGTTCAGTCTCAGATCAGTTACCATTTACCCTAATTTTCACGTTCACGTTGGGAAATAGATCCTCGCTAAGGTTTTCCCTAGTGTGTACAGCACGAGGTTCTTCAAGGAGGGAAGCTCTCTGGTGTTGCAGGTTACCGTTTACCATCAGGTATGTGGGAGAGCGAACCTGTTTGTAATAAATCTTTTACTAGACTCATCATGCGGGTACGCGCTCAAATTCATGCACGTCCGAGAACGTAGTCTCGTAAACGTTCTATTTTTGTTTATTTGCTATAATACGTAACAAATTCTGTTTTATAGGAGCACGGGACGGATTTCTGTCAATAATATTACGGGAGTTTACGAGCGTTTTACCTTATTAGTAGATGTAAAACATGATATGGTACGTTCGAAGTTTTCACATAGATTCTCCGAGAAATATTATATGAACATTTTGTCATGCTTACATGCGTAATATTTCGGGCCACGCATAAAAGGCTAAAAGGACTTTATTATTGAATTCATTTATTGCATTTTTATATAAGTGACTGCAAAAGCGAGAGGCTTGCATCACTTTGTTATGTACCAAACAGGTACTGGTTGTTGAGCAGGCAGAGCTTAATGTGTAGAATGTAAGTTGAAGAAGGTTTTTTTATGTTCATTTAGCCTTTTAAGTTTGGTACAATTTGAAGCTCTCAATACAAGGTGTACGGAAATAAACATATTATTAACTTCATTATGGAAGATACGATTTTCATTTAAATACTGGTAAATGTTTTTAATTAGTATACTTAGTGAGCGAATGATGATTACAACAGCGGTGCAAAGCCAATTTCCCTTTGTCGATTCTGATACAATCAATAGAGCTACTAAGATAAGCTTCGACATTTTTCGTATCTTAAGTCGAAGAAGATGGAAGGATGAACTGGTTATAAAAAATCTTTAATGTACCGGTACAGGGGGAAAGAGGGGCAGATAAAAATACATAATCTTTAAAGAGCATCTTTATCGATATTAAAACAAATATTAAGCAATAAGATTGTGCATGGTAAGAACTCACAGGTACACTTACGCTACAAATTACAAACGTGATATGCCATCCAATCATTTCTAGTCGAAATAAAGTTTAAAGAAAGTCTTTGGCTATCATCATTCGAGAATGTAAGCCTTATGAAAGAGGTGTTGCTTTTACTATGGCTTGATCTTGTAATCACAATTAATGTTACAGCTAAATACAGCTATGTGTTTATCTATCAGTTCGTACCTACAACTGCTAGAGTTGTAGGTACGAACTGATACCTCTTCAGCAACAATTATTGCATGAGTGAGGAACACAGCACCACCACGAAGCGGTGTCATTTGGGTCAGGCCAGTGCATTCGTTTGTTATCAATATAATCCTTGTGTACAACCCCAGCTGGCTAATATTGGATACCTCATATGGGATACCCCATTGTGCCCTACCTCTATTATATTGATCATCTGGGCCCAAATATATATATAACCTTAGTCTTAAATAATGGTGACAATGTCACGTCATAGTATAGTCCCAGAACATGGTTAGATTAAACTTATTCATACTCGTTAATCATCACGATACTTGTAGCGTTAATAGAGCGCGAAGCCAATGAAATATTATAGTGCCTCATATAACGTCATGCGGATAAGCTGCCATTTGATATGACTAAACAAAGCATATTTTCTCCCACGTATGTCTTCATTGCTAAAAACTCGAACTGACGTTTGCGACTAAACACTGGTGGCAACGTTCTGCACGATCCAGAAGTGGTAGTACCATTGGGAGCTATTGCTATTATTATAACTATAAGCGAATAGAACAGATTTATACACTTAATTAATGTTCATCAACTCCTTAAAGAATCTTGAATAAGGATGGCAATGCAGCGTCATGGTATGGCCTCCGGTATAACAACATGACAGTTGGATAGTGTTGTTCCAAATATGACCTACACATTCTGCATATTAATTGATTTAAGGTAGCCTTCGAAACACAGAGGTCCCTGATTAGGCAAAATGTAGGAACCGTGCAGTCATATTTGTATATCACAGGAATTTGTTATGATCACTACCTATCCTTCAATCTCTGCGTGGTATTGCCTGAGATTAAGCTCGACAATACTAGCCGAACATGAATTGAATTAAAGATGAAATTTTAAATTAGAGCTGTGGTTTTGTATAAAATAGTTATATAAAGCCGTGGTGGCCGAGTGGTTCGAGCAGTTGCCTGCGACGCAAAGGTCGCAAGTTCGAATCCCGACTGTACCAATGAGTTCTTCTGAACTTAAGTACAGTGATTAGTCACACCACGAGCTTTACGGTGAAGGAAAACATCGAGAGGAAACCTGCATACGTCTGAGAAGAAATTCAAAGGTGTATGTATAGTCGTGCTTGAGTAACGGCGTTGGACTCGCCATCTGTCACGTTGGCACCTAATATACCTCTAGCGGAAAGTGGGTGTGTGGGTATTACCTATACACTTCTGCCTACCCCTTCGGGGACCCTTGTGGGAAGGCGTGAAGATATATTATTTATTATATTATATAGTTATTTATGAGGATAATGGGTGGCTTAGTTCAAATTATATTAGTTTTATTTAAATTTTAGACAATGTACGGGGTAATAGGTTGAGATGGCAGTTGGGTGGACTGATTAGTCCTAGATAGGTACTTTTTATGACATGGATAAAATATCTCTCCCATCTCGGATGGAATCCAGCACGCTCTCATAACAGACGTTTATTTTTTACCATGCCAATGGTAGATTACATCATTTAGATTACATGCATTCTTTGACAGTAATCATAGCGTGAACTCTGAGGCATGCGAGTCTTTGTTCATCAAGTACTGTGTTTGTTTCCTATTTGTAATTACCAATCTATTGTCGGCATTACACACGACTTGGTGAACGCCTGAGGCCTATTCCGTGTTACATATTCTATTCAACCTCGTTTCTTCGATATTAATGAAAAGAACTACTACTCGTTTTAGATTAATGAAAAAGGTATCTGTATCTAATGGATAACTTGTTTCGGCATTCCTGCCATGATTACTTAATTGCTGTATCGGAAGCCGAAAACAAATTAATTCATATGGGACAATAAAGTGTCGGCTCAAATTGACTATTAAAAATACCGAAATGTAATACTCAGATACCAACTGAGAAAGAGATACAATATTGATTTGTTATCCATTATATTAATAATGCATGTGTTCTGCCACCTGGTTTTGAATATCGAAAAGTATATTAATGTTAAATAAACAATAAAAAAAGTAACTTATTTAGTACTTTACTTATATACAGCACCATAACACTACCATGCCTTCAGTAACCCTATACCCACAGACGAAGTGGTTAAAGTAAAAATCGATGCTCAATTAATTACGCCCAACATACTTTCTCAAGTTTCTTAACACTTATTATAATAATAATAGATCCTCACGCCTTCCCACAAGGGTCCCCGAAGGGGTAGGCAGAGGTGTATAGGTAATACTCACATATCCACTTTCCGCCAGAGGTATATTAGGTGCCAACGTGACAGATGGCGAGTCCATCGCCGTTACTCAAGCACGACTATACATACGCCTTTGAATTTCTTCTCAGACGTATGCAGGTTTCCTCTCGATGTTTTCCTTCACCGTAAAGCTCGTGGTGTGACTAATCACTGTACTTAAGTTCAGAAAAACACATTGGTACAGTCGGGTGGTTCAAACTTGCGACCTTTGCGTCGCAGGCAACTGCTCGAACCACTCGGCCACCACGGCTCTCCTTACGGCTCTCACACTTATTACAGTTACATTATATAATAAATTGTAGCCTTCCGCCGAGTCTTTTAATATGAGTGAACGGGCTTATCACTGAAACTACTATGGGATATTTAATTTCAATGAATCACAAATAATTAACGGTATAACAAAGCTTAACTAATATTTCAGTAGTATTCGAGTAACTATGCCGATATTCCAATATGGGTCACAAACGAATATAAATATTGCACAGTTCTCTAAAATGGAACGGAAATTGCGTTTCTTAGAACTAAAGTGCTTGGCTGGAGGCCTAGGTCTCGCCATTGAACGGTTAAGTAGCAAATGTTCCCGGAACTCACGCTACGAGAGACCACAAATGAAATCTAGGATGGAATGACGTGTCAATATATTTTAATTAAAGGTTTCCGACAAGTGAAATAAATGTAAACTATATAAAAACTAAACAAATCATATTTTTTTATACCACAAGGTTGACAAACAAGCATACGGCCCACTTGATGGGAAGCGGTTGCCGTAGCCTATATATATATATATATATATATATATTAAAGGAGTTATTTAATAAACTCTCGTATGATCTTTCTAGTCTCCTCATGCGTCTGCTTTTCCACATCAAACAAAACGCCGCTTTCCAAGTACACCGGATGGTGATGTGCCTCAGGGATAAACATAAATTGCTGGTAATTGATTCTACGTATGAACGCCAAGATCCACTGCGGTGGTGGCCGGATCACTCACGTTGGATTGGACATCACGTCGCAAGCTTTTTCCTACCTGAGAAAAAGAGGAACATAGCTCGAGAGTTCAACAAAAAGCTATAACCACGAATGTGCACATAAAAGTGATAACCAATTTTACGTATAAACCAAACAGAATAAATATTAGGTTAGCTAGACAAGTGATTTAATTTTATTAATTGATTTAATTATTCTACTATGTACTTCATCGCAAGGTTTGTAGCAAATATGCATTATGAAGTATCAACGTATCATGTTTAAATATTCGCAGGGCTCTCTATTCCATTGGGTACACTTGTACTTATGTTAATATCTATATTGCACATAACGCGGAGTTTACCCAAAAGCTTTTTGATTGTATATACGTATAATATGTAGGAATGTTTAGTCAAGAGTACTCAAAACTGGCGAACATGTATGAAGAGACTAATGAATGCGAATGAAGCGAAAAATATTTGTAAGCCTAGAGAGAACTAGGGCTCTGCTCTTTCTTACATAATTAATGTTTTATATATAATTTTAATGTATGAAGTATTGTAATAAAATGTAAATGGAGTCATGTTATCTGGCATGTATAGGCAATAATACAATGTATATAGGTATAAATAATTACGAAGAGAAGCAAGAGTCTCATTCGTGATTCGCAGAAATAAGAACGAGAGAAGTCTATAAAGATAATATGTGTAGAGCGTCCGTTAAATCTTAGCTTACACATCTTTTCCATACCCCTGTCAGAACCTTACCCGCCATACTAAGCATGGGTGAAAGATGACTCTTGTGGAGATTTGCAATGTGTTTAATATTTGTTAAGCCGGAGTGGCCGAGTGGTTCAAGTAGCCACCTACAACATAAAGATTACAATTTCGAATCCCGACTACAACAATGAGTTTTTCTGAACTTAAGTACAGATATTAGTCCCCACGTTAAATATTCCGTCGGAGAAGTGAGAAATTGTGGGCATAAAGATATTTCGATATCGATATTGAATTAGAGTTACGTACATTTTGGAGTTATAAAGTCAGTTATGGGCCTTTTGAGACTTAAATAATATTATACCGAGCACCCTGCCGTAATTGAAACTACGCTTTATAGTGAGATGCTCTAACAGACAACTTTCGTAATTGGTAAATTACACTATACTTAACTCTACGCTGTATACTTTGCATTGATAGCTATTCTTATTCTCTCAGCTTATGTGTAGTTCGGCATAGCTATTCCTGTTTCACTCCATGTGTAGTGATACCTTTCACGGGACGACTGCTTGTCCAGCGTCAGTGGTGGTTGACAAAGGGTAAGGGAAGATGCAAATTATGGTCGTATTATCCGCTGGATGGAGCGCTGAGACATTTACATAGGAATGGGGGTAGGCGGCGGCAGTTAGGCGCTTCCGCGGAGGTCGCGCGCCGGTCGCTTCGACGCACCAGATGATTACAGCACAAATCTCGAACTCTCATTCATAACTTCAGTGTGAATGTTCACTAACTCAATCTGCATAAACGTCCCATTATGCTACAGAAAATCTAATTCTACGGTAAATTTAAAGTTCCTCTTGAGATATATGTGCAATATTGTAGCCATTCCCTTATCGATTCCCTCAACATTTTTAGGGCCATTGGTTTATATACGTCGTATACATATCGTAGTTGAACATTCTTAAATAATGATTGCACGTCATGGTAAGGCCACTGGTGTCTTGCAAGTTTCGCAAACTTTTACAACTGTTAAAAGTTTCTCATCACCAAACATTACTCAACGAGGCTTGCAATTAATTAATTGTAAAAGGATTTCATATATTTCATTTCCATGTTAATCAGTATTACTCAATGATGTCGGAGTTCAGAATACAATTTGGGTAACAGTTGTTTCATCAGAGCGATCTGTCTAAAACGTATAATTAATTTGGCTGGCGGTCAGTAGACTTGGTTGACAAGACGTGGGTTGGGCCACCGGTGACGTATTGCAGCCGCCGCGCTCGCGCCGATTTCTGCAATAACCTTGGACAGCTACTAGTATGGTGCAAGTTTGAAGTTTTCTTACGCTGTTTTTTATGTATTTATTAATAATAATAATAATTTATTTATACTAATTAAAATGTGGTCTTCGTATTCACATCTATAATTTGAGATCACTGGTTCGAAACACAGTGGTCCTGATTAGTTAAGTGCGCAGACAATAAGGTAAATTATTAATCCATGAGCTTTTCGGTAACGGATAAAATCGCAAGGAGACTGCAAGTATAAGAAAAATTGCATATACTTGACATGGAAAATCGTTGTACAGTCAAGCCTGAAAGAAAGCGTCAGATTTACTAACCATGTGGCCTAAATGTGCTGCGAAATAGGCAACAGCCTTTTTCACTTCATACCTCGTGCGTACCTCTCATGAATATACACACAAAGAGCTATTCATACAAGAATTGTCCCAAAATATCTGACACAAAAGTACAATCTGAGATATTTATTTCGTTTCGATGTCAACCTTGCGCCCGGTTCCACTCACTTATCTCGAGCATCGACCAGTCAAGGCGTTACTGTCCCCTATTTATAAAGTGGACAATAAAATCGGCAATCTGATCGTGTATTACATAGTAGATAACTCTCGATCACGCCGATAATTCTGACGCAGGAATAGTACAGCTTGTTTGTTATACCTTTTGTTTCCAAAACTTTTGACACTTGACTCAAATTATCCGTTTCAATAAGACGATTAGATAAGAAGTAGCAGTTATTCAAATGAGAATGTCTCTAACATCAAATTATAAATTAAATATTCATAATAATACAACATTCTTAAAGTGGAATAATATTTTCCGGGTGAATTATGTTATCAAGAATCAGGAAATTCTGTCATTAATGTTTGATAATAATTGAATAATGTCAAAAAACGTAATTTCAATTATTTTACAGTGTTTTATGCGGTCACTTTTTTGTGTTCGTCGGGTGAGCAGTTTTATATAATAAATACATATAAAACAATAAGAACTAACGAATTTATTTCAGATATGCGTGAAAGGTATATTGGAGAGACCTTTATTTAAGCTTAAAACGGGAAATCCAAGTTGACAGATAATTGGCACGATTAAGTATCCGACCGGCGGCGGCCGGTGCGGTGAGAGCAATACTGCGTTAAACAAAGGAAGTCTAAACAGGCTTCCTACCTAATTACTTTAGCCTCGGCAGTCTAACAAGTTTCAATTGATTTGTATAATATATAATTTCGAAAGATACATTAAAGAGCTTCCATGGCTAATAACTAAATACAGTGATATATCACACCACGAACACTTAACAGTTGCGAAATAATTTACGTAATATACGTAATTTTATGCTAATGCGTAAATTTGCTGATTTGTATGTATGTAATGGTAAAAAGAAGTAATGTCATAATATTTTGAAATTAAACTACTAATATTCGAAAATATCTAGTGAGATCCAAAACGATAACAAAGGCGGCGTTCACGTGCGAACCATGAAATTAAACTTTCTCATTCAATCACTTACCAACTTTCTTCCTCATTGATAAGGCACAATTGGTAGTTCGAACAACACAGTTTCAAGTGTCATTATAATATTTCAATAGTTTGAAAGTCAAGGGGTAGTTGACCTAAAGTTGCGGTTGATTCCAAAATCAACTGCTTTCGTGACGATAATTCACGCAAATATTATTCGGTCGACGACCGACTCACGAAGGCGCTCTTATTGATTTTCGTGGGACTTAAATGAATCTGTCTACGTGCATTTTTTTAATTTGAAATTAAATGAATGATGAGCCGCCTATTAGCAAGCTACAATACTCACGCCTTCGCACAAGGGTCCCCGAAGGAGTGGGCAGAGGTGTATACGTAGTAGGTATCCACACACCCACTTTACGCCAGAGATATATATTAGGTGCCAACTTGACAGATGGCGAGTCCATCGCCGTTACTCAAGCACGTCTATACATAGGCTTCGAATTTATTCTCAAAAGTATGCAGGTTGGTTTCCTCTCGATGTTTTCCTACACCGTAAAGCTCGCGGTGTGACTAATCACTCTAAGTACTTAAGTTTCGGAAAACTCATTGGTACAGTTGGGATTCGAGCTTGCAATCTTTATGTTGAAGGCAACTACTCGAACCACTCGGCCATGACGGCTTTTACATTTTATAAAATTATTTGTAAATTTATAAGCTGAGGTACATAACCATTTATGTGGGTATACAAGAAAAAATATCTGTGATATTTGAATGAAGTGTTTTTTTTAAAACACCAAATACATTTAATGATAAGGTTAAGTAAATAAAAAGATCTTGAGCACTAATGACCAAAAACTATAGTGAGACAGTGAACAATATTAGAGAAGACGTGTAGACGCTCAATATTTGTTGTGTATTTGAATAGTTAAGTAAAAAACAAATATAAAAATCCATTAACTTCCTTGAAAGAGCAGGAGAGAAACTTGAAAGGGAAACGATAACGTACTCTCCATCAGATGCGATACCGAGTGAACAAGTTGAGGTGAAAAAACAAACTTGTTTTGTTCAATTAGTTTCCGAAGAGAGATCGGGGCCAGAATCATAAAGAGGAGCAATATAGTCGGGAGCGGGCGAGCCAGTATGAGAATCCGGTTTGGAATAACAGGCTGCGGTCCAGCGCTCGTCGAAAAAACAGGAAGGGTAGAATTTCTTTCCAACTCAGTGCCACACTCAAACACACGTCCGTGGGGTTGACCTGTGTGCAATCATAAATTTTGCGGTCTACTATACAAATAATATAGCAATGTTCTGGATACCTCACATGGACTCAGCTGACCCGAAACTGCAGTCTACTTTATAAGTATCAATGATAAATATACCAACCCTACTTATAAACACATAACACTAAGAGACTAGACTAGCCTTAGTCAACTACAATTGGTTAAATAGCCAAAAATGTAAAACTTATAGGACATTTAAAAAACAAAATATATTAAGAAATACCAATATGTTCAACTTTTCCTACTGTAAGTTGTGCTGTGGATCGATTCGTGTGATAACTTATAATCCCGAACGAGAAATCTATTGAAAACAAATGATACATTTCAATAATCCAAGTAACAAAAGCACGTTGACCGGAAGTTTTGATACTTTTCCGCAGCGAAATATTTAATAACAACCTAAAAGTGAATGATGTCATGCGCAATTTAAAATTATTAACTGTAATGTGACTGAGCCAATTACGGCTTTCTACTGTCGTGAGTATTCACGTGTGGTGTTTCTCAGATACACTGCACTATTTAAGTAGACATCTTGAAACTAGATGTCTACGAACTTACCTAATTAATCATCTGACGCTTTAGATATGTAGAAATGATAACATAGAATGCTACACTTATCATTGATATCCATTACTAGTAATCTCGCCCACGAGTCGCGTTCGAAACACCAGTCTGAAGTTGTCAATTATTTGAAATCATACTGTATTGAACTATAGTTTGTGTACTTATGTAAGTAAATATGTTTGTTATTCCTTTACGTTGAGGCGGATACATGTGTAATGGATACATAATTGGATTTACGTGTCACCTCAAAAAAATCTACGGGTAAACATAAATCATTAATAAATTAGTAAAATTAAATCAGTGCAAGTGCATATTTGTTCTATCAGAAGCAAATTCTTTATACAATTACTTTAATTTAACCTTTATTTATTTAAACCGGCATTATATAATTCAAAGAAAAGTTGTTTCAACAATTAGTGAGAACGTAGCTTTCATGCGTGTCTAAAAGGTTGATTTCACGTCGCTGCCGTCGGCCCGTTACACTGTAACCTCGGCTTTAGTCCGACAGTCTGAATCAGTGCCACTTCCGTTGGTGTCGCTACGGTGTTGTTCTGCGAAACTGGCTCTCTCGAGACTGAACCGAATCCAAGGTACCACTCTACTTCGCCATGACTCATTTACTCTATGACTAATATTCCACAAATAATTACGACAGAGAGAGGTTTAGCATATAATATATACTTAAAAGAACCTAGTTTAAAATCATTTTTCTCTTTCAGGTCGTTAATACTCAAGAGAAGCATGCTGAGGCCGTTGCTGAATTGGTAAGTAAATTGATATGTATTTGAATTACTCCCAATAAGTAGATGTCGGTGAGTATAGAAAGCGAAGGCGCCGAGCATGTATCATTTGATCACTCATTATGACAGTGAAAGTTACACGTGCATTGCATCCAACACAATTGATATTCCGGCACAAACAATAGGTACTTGCATAATTATTTTGTGTACCTATACAAATTAATATACGTCTCTATATGCATACATTGATAGCCGAAGTATTTTTAAAGCAAGGAGATACATATTTGTTTTAAACTTTTTAGTAGTGTTGTATTAAAACTTGCCTTGTTTATTCCGTGTAACGCTCACGGGCCATCGTCGCCGCCCGCGCTCTCTTCAACCCACATCGCTCAATTGTCCTTACTTCCATTTGCTCTATTCGGAGTTACTTGCTATGGTTCGTCACATAACACGATGTTGTGCTTTTAAAATCTTGTAATATTATTATGATATCATCATCATCATCAGCCCACTCTAGTCCACTGCTGGACATAGGCCTCCCCTAATGAGCGCCATAGCGCCCTGTCTTCAGCTTGCCGCATCCAGCATCTGCCAGCAGTCCTTCGCAAATCGTCATCCCACCTGGTCGGAGGGCGTCCTACACTACGTTTGCCTAGTCGAGGTCTCCACTGAAGAACACGTTTACCCCAACGGTTGTCGGTTCTTCGCGAGATATGGCCGGCCCACTGCCACTTCAGCTTGCTAATTCTTTGAGCTATATCGATAACTTTGGTTCTCTGTCGGATATATTCGTTGCGAATCTTATCCTTCAGAGAGACTCCGAGCATAGCTCTCTCCATAGCTCGCTGAGCGACCTTAAACTGGTGGACCAGCCCTATCGTGAGTGTCCACGTCTCAGCTCCGTAGGTCATGACGGGTAGGACGCACTGATTGAAAGGACGCTATGATATACTTCAAAATATATGTACTAAAAATATATTTAATTAACACTATTAACACACTGTACTATTCTGTTCAGCCATTATAATTTCATCTGTTAATCATTTACGCCATTGTAAAATAATAAAAAAGGAATCTACTTATCTACAGCTTATCTATGAATGAATTAAAAGAAGGGATGTCTTGTAAAGATAAATAAATCGTTTGTTATACAATGGCAGTAAGGTAAATCTCAAATCTAAAATCATTTAATAGAGTAATTTAGTGCAAGGATATTCTGATTTATGAAAAAAATGGTGCTACTTTTAATCGAATTTATCCGTACGTGGTCTGGCTACATTTCACGTAGAACACGACACGCACTCTAGGCAACGCCATACAGCATCAACGCATTATTCATCCGTAGATAGCCTGACGATCAATTTATAAGCCAACGAGACGTACACGACAGTCCGCCGATATGCACTCTACAAACTCCTCTCGCCAACCTAATAGCAAAACCTCGTGTTAACATGCCAGCGCATTTGACCGCACTGAAATTCGTTATCGTAAAGATGAACGGAGAACATTGACCTATTTCCAGCGAACTCGACCGACCATTTATAAAATAATATACAAGAAACACGAGTATGCGGTTAAGACAAATCGCTGACGTCGCAATTAAGGCTTCCAAGTGGAAGTGGGAATAGATGCTACCGCATACCAGACAGGCTTTGACGTAAAATTACTGCATACCTACAAAATGTTTTACTGCTTAGATAATTCATCTTCATTGCTTGTTTAACTTGATTCTTAGATAAGCATAGAAAAGCAATATAACTCTTTGAATAAATACCAGATAATGCTATCGATATATGTAAAAGCCATGTTGTCAGTAATCTTTTATTGCCCAAAATATAATTTGTTCCGCTTATTCCCATAAGTCACGTTGATAAATATTTGTTTGAAATAAGATCTGAACCAGATATCTAGGACAGTATAGCAATGTTGGACGTTCATTACAGTAAATCCCCTCCGGTAACATTAGAGTGACGTCGTTATACGAAAGAAATGGGAAAACAAACGACCCCTAATAAACGACTCACGTTACATCGTCCGTTTTCGGAATTCGGTGGCGTCCGCCTTCGAGCTAATCGAGCTGCCCACAAATGATCAGTAAATAGGTTGCGATTTATTTCCAAGAAGATATCAAAGAAGTCATATATTTTTGGACCAATCCATGATGGCAGAGTTAAGGCGTATGAATCTACTTTGTGGAAAGCGAAAATTTTGTAGCACGACAATATTGTTGGTTTGGCGCTCCCCAGAGCATTGTTAGCCACAATCAGATTGAACTTAACCTTTGTTGTCCACTATCCCTGCCGGCGGCATTGTGCTGTTATTGGTCTACGTCGGTGCTAAGGTATTTTGTTGGTTGGTTTAGGCTTCTTGCATTATATATAAATATATATAATGCAAGAAGAGGCAGAGGAAGATCACGCTCCATCTGCCTAGAACCGAGGGACGGGAACGTCAAGAATACTCAAATCGGCGAGCATGTATGAAGAGACTGATGAATGTGGTTGGAGCGAAAGAGGAAAGTGGTTTATTAGTCTAGAGAGAACTGGTGCTCTATTCTCTCTGCCTACCCCGTTAGGGACACAGCGTGATGATATCTATGTATATATTGGTATATGTATTTAAACTAAAAAAAAAATATTAAATCGATATGTACTATGGGCTTATAGAAAAGCTTTCTGTTTAAACAAGTATATTCTTTTAATCATAAGTATCATTTTATCATTTTAGTGAAACTGTCATAACCATAATATTTGACCAAGTAAGACTGCATTCATAATTTGATTTGCTCTAAGTGACGATGGTAAATATGGTAATGTTAAATGGGTAATCGACACTCAGATAGGCTTCAGTATATGCGTAGTCCTCGTTTACACAAGAATATACACATAAAATATTCGAAATCGAATTGGACAAACGTCAACCCTCATCTCGATACACTATCGAAAATGTCATGAAAACAAAACAGCGCCAAAATATAAATACATATGAAGCTATACAAATACGAAGCTAGTCAATGATATCTATAAGTAGTGTATGTGTGATGTATTTAGCTTCACGGTGACGTGTAAATATAACCAAATCATGTTCACAGTCTATACTATGATTGCGTATCTAATTGTACAAATGTAATGAGTTTATCTACAGTTTCGGGGATCCGTCGGGCCCGAATTTCATAAGTTTGACTCGAAGGTCAAACTACAATAGCTGGGTGGGTACGGCATGTCGAGAAGAATTCCTTTGAACTAATGAGTGTTCTCGTAAGGGATACAGGCTAATTTAACTTGATTAATTAATAGTTGCACGTATGGTATGAGTAACTTTATTCTTTCTCTATAAGCCGCGGTGGCCTGACTTGCTATACTACTTTGCCACACTACGAACGATGGGGGAAAATATCCATATGTCTGAGAAGAATTAAAAAAAAAAAGTAAAATCGTGACGAAAGCTTGTACATTTAACTTTCTTCTAGATTTTAACTGTTGTACTTTGCCGCAGCACGAAGATCATCAAATTGGAATATTCCAAAAACGTAGGTACCTGAGTAGGATCAGTATGAAATAGTTTCGTATTCCAGCACTAGAACCCAGAAAAAACATACATACATACATATCAACACGCCAAGTCCCTAACGGGGTAGGCAGAGAGTATAGAGCGCCAGTTCTCTCTAGACTTACACACCTGTTTCGCTTCGTCCACATTCATCAGTCTCTTCATACATGCTCGTTGGTTTCGAGTACTCTTAACGTTCCCGTCCTTGGGAGTCCGATCTATTTGATCCAGGTAGTTGGAACGTGGCCTTCCTCTGCCTCTTCTTGCACACATTTTTGCTTTGTATATCTGTTTCGTCAATCTTTCTTACCTCATCCTTTATATGTGTCCAAACAAACGTAACATGCCTTTCTTCATCTTTACAATCACGACCTCATTCACGCCAGTTGATTTGCGAATCTCTTCATTGCAGATTCGATCTAATATCGTTACGCCGCACATTTTTCGAAGAGATCGCATCTCAACTGTATTCAAGCTATTTTAATACTTCCTCTGACATACCCAGGATTCGCTGCCATACAATAAGGTAGGTACCAATATCGCGTTGTGGACAGCAACTCGAGCATTCTTGCTCAGACTTTTACTGCCCATCAAATCCGACATGGCTCCATTCACCTTATTTCCGGCAGTTATCCTTCTTTCAATATCTTTTTCATACTTTCCGTCTCGTGTGAACACGCTTCCTAGATATACAAATTCATTCACTTGCTCTAGAATTATTATCAGAACCTTAGTCTTGCCAGCGTCTAGGCGCAGCCCCTTCTTTTCACATTCTTCTTTCTTCCAGAAAAAACGCAGTATGTTTAGTCTGAAAACATATAAAAATCTAACATAACGTTATAAATACCTGAATTGATAGTTGTCCTGGAGAAAAAGGCGTGAATGTATGCTTCCTTTTTGCTACTAAAACAGGTTTCCTCTCAACATAACGAGAACGTGCGACTTATATTTGAGTCATTTTATGCGTATTAGTTATAAGAACATTAACTTATTAATATTATTAATGTAAATAAACATTCAGGCACAGTATTCTGTACAGTTGAAGATATTTTAAGCTATTTAGGCTTTCTTTAAAATCTGCATTATGGCGTGCACTCCTTATGCAAGACATTCAAACATACGAATCTTTTTAAGACAATTTATAGCATTGAAATATTGTCATTGGCCTATTCCAGCGTAAAAAGCGCGAAAAAAATTTAGGCTTTAGTGGCCTTTTTTTTCATTTTCGGTTAAGTTTACCGAAAATGAAAAAAAAGGCCACTAAAAAAAGGCGATTTATATGTTGATTTTATTCGCTTAGATATCGTTTCTTCATGACTAACTTGGCTTCATGAATAACGTTACTCCACCAAGGAGGCACCAAGTAGGTACATACAAGGATTATAGAACCCTTCCAATAATGGATAAGAAGCGGGAAATACCGGTATAAACTGATATAAAATGAGTAAGCCTTTTATAGGCACTCCGTTTATGGGATAACGACGTCACGCGATTTACACCCTTAACCGCCCCGATTCCAAGTTCTTCAAGCAGATTTTCCACTGAGGCTTATACGTTTATTTTCCTCGGAATATATTTCACCGGCAATTCATCATAGATCATTAATGAAGTGAAAATTATTAAAGGACCACACACGTGGACATCTAAACTAATAAAACGGTCAAGTCTTGGACGCGTTCATGATTTACAGTAACAAGTTATTGGTATTAACAATAACCCACCTACGCAGAAACACCCTACTAGACTTCGTAATCTAATGCCACAATCACGAATAGGATTAAGAAATATGAGTATTGTCACGTTATATTTATTTAGGACACGACACTTAAGCGCTGGATTTCGTACTATATGGTATACCTACGTATTTGTAAAAATGTGTATTAGCTTTAAGCTTGACAACCCTAGAACTAAGGAAAAAGTAGGCCGCACTCTTCGGGATCACTCTTTCAAAGTCGTACTCGAGAAGCTTCTGCATCATACGATCGCAGCCAAATTAAGCCGTTCCTCCGATGTGCTGTGTTTTCTCAGTAACGGAAGAAAGTTTTTTCTAAGACACATTAGACACATTACCCTAGCAGTAGGTCCGAAGTTCTTTGTTGTTAGTTGGTACGGCGATCCTTCAAATAGCTAAACGCGAATATCTTTTATTTATCACTTAATCTGTGTATAAGTGCAAATTATACTATTTCTGGGTATTTCTTGATTATGCTGCTAGAAAAACAACTCCGCACAACATAGGATAGCAACGCGTGAGTGCTATTGCTTACGCTTCTAGGTTACGGTAACCGCTTACTTATTTATTATCCACGTTTGAAGTACTTAAAAAATTAAGCTTTTGGTGTTTTCCAATAGACTTTTTGATATAATTTTATACCACTCCATTGCAAGTTTAAGCGTTAGATATAGTCTACATTTTGTCAAACGTTCAATATATTGTAGTATATGATAAAGTGCTCTATCAATCAACGGTTATCATCATTGATATTATTGCTATTTGATACTCTTCTATCGTTTGTATGAATGAATTGCTTTACAGCTACCAGCGCTCAATGACCGTGCATTGTATCTTTATATCTAGGAATATTTAATGAACTCAGCCTTGCGCCGATGAAATCTGAACTCTTGACAACTTTGAAGTTCAAATTACTAGGTCATATAAATATTCGCCGTAAGTATGGTCAATTTGAGCAAATCAACGCAACTAGGCCACATTATTGCATGACCGCTTCTAAGTGCCTTGAACGTCTTGGTTTTCGGACCATTAGCAAATTATTTTATTTGGGACGTATAAGTTTATTTTATCTCCGTACCAGGTTGGCGTCATTGCCTTTGGCCTGTTGGCTTTGATTATAATAAGCACGGCCTGGTACATACTGGAAGCAACGTGAAGCTCCCTAGCTATGGACGAATATCAGTGTGTGATTAACGCCGTGCAGACATTTAAAAAGAAAATCAGATAACAAACTTTCATGTGACCCGTTTGATTCCAATAGATTTTCGTATCTTAAAGTTTTTCCTTTTATAATATAGGTTCCCATTAAAATGAATATTAATTAAACCGAAAACATTGACATCGTCCTATATTTAGGAAAGTGTATGCAACCAACATATATATCTTAATAATATATTATACGCCAGAGATACACTTATTTAGGCGCCAACATGATGCCCATGGCGAATTCATCGCCGTTTCTGAAGCATAAACTATAATATACGTCTCTGAATTTTCTTCACCGTAAAGTTCGTGGTGTGACTGATCACTGTACTTAAGATCAGAAAATATAATTAGTATAGATGGGATTTGAACTCTATCTTCTTTTGTTGCAGGCAACTTTTCGAACCACTCGGCCACCGCGGCCTATAGCCGCACTCAGCCGCACTGACTTTTAGAACAAGCAGTTTATGAACACACAATTTGTCCTCCTCAAATCGAAGGGACCCTTAAGGGTCATCAACCACTTATAAGACTTGTTTTAAACCTACGCGAAGGTGATACCTTAAGTGCACTATTAAGTCTTGACTATAAAATTCCATATAAAATTTAGCTGGTCTAACGTTACGACGCTGTAGTAAGGTTTTATGGCGCAGGCATAGAACATTTTGTATTCAAATCCTTTTAAACCCTGGCATGTACGGTCTGCTGTGTATACTTACACGACTGCTTCAGTTGTTGCTGTAGCTGCTCTACATTTTGTTAGCCGTCTCTAAAAATAAAGTAAGAAATTTTAGAATGTACCTACGCACGCTCTACTTTCTCTGCTATAAGGGACTATATATTATGTCTATTATTATTTATTATGTCTCTGTGATACCAATGCAACGAATTTTTTGTTTTATTATATATTTTTGAACCGGGTTTCTATCTATCTGTAGTTAAAAGATACCGAAACTGTATTTTACCGGACCTGCTCAATATACATACATATGTACATGAACATATGTATATAATCACGCCGAGTCTCTCATAAAGTAGGCAGAGTAGACTTTTTCCACTGCTCAGTATTCTACCATCTATTTGAGCAAAAGTACTATTTGATTGGATACTTATTTAAAGAGGCACTTGATTCACGCATGCACCTAAACAATAAGCAGTTTTCCTCGTACCAGGCCTACTATAAAATGCATGAACCACAATCAAATCCATATAGAATTCATATGCAATTCGTCGCAGATAGCTGATGCTACTTGTATGAATATTAATTAATAGTTGCATATTTTAAGGCAGCGAAGACCAATTGAGTAGTCAATGGACCTTTTGTTTAGCACTAACTAGTTACGTACAATATAAGGAAGAGCCACGTTAGCCAAAACTGTATGGTAAGTGTAGACGTGTCTGTGCGAACATATACGAGTATACGTGTTACTATGTCGTGCGAGTTTGGTTTGTATGTCATGAACCTCAATGTACAGAATATATTTTGAAAGGCTTACATATTGTCATGGAGCCTGCAATTTCAAAGCCCAAAGCGTTGGCAGTCAGACACAATGTTAAAAAAATTTAAGCTATATACATACAAATATTTTACCGGAATTTTACCAGATATATTTGAACGTTGAATTGCTTTTATCGCCCACCCGAATAAAATTGAATTGTTCGTCTAAAAACCAAATCTAACGTCCATGTTTCAGGAAGCAACAGCAGCTAAATGTTTGTGATTTTTGAACGAGAAATTAAAATTGTTGACAAGGGCAGTATGGAAATAAGAAATATTTTATAATACAATATTTCGTGCTCAGCCTGAGCAGCGTTTTCGCTGGCTTAGCTGGTACGATTTTTTTCTCAATTATCTCAGTGTAAAATCGTTGTACGATCATCAGTCGGTACAGGCAATAAAGGGCATTGCAACGACGTGTAAATGCAGTCATAATGCATAAGTCCGAAACATCTATTATTGACGCCGTATAGCAAGTTCTTTTGTTTTGCCTTGGGCTAGAAACAGAACACCCTGCGAATGTTTCATCACAACAACGCATCGTTTCGGAACGCATAGAGGACACACATACAAATATTAATGTTTATTCATATACCTAGATGTTATGAGATATGTATGTTGATGTTCAAAACCAAATTTATCGAGTTCGCGAAGGACTGTCCAAGAATATTTATTTGTCAAGCAATGTTGTAGTTTGTTGAGACAACTTACGACATACACATATATTTAATAATGTTCATGTTATAACAAAGGAATTCAAAGTAGCCTGGTACCTTCTTCATGTTATAGTCGTAACAAGTCTGTTGAAGAATTTACATGTACTGTTAGTAGGTACAAATATTTTCGCAAGGGTTAAAACGAAATATAACTATGTAGGTACATGAGACCTGATGATTTATTCATTTTGACATTCAATGTGATTTATAGTTAGGACAGTTTGCATTGGTGTTGTAAAATAGAAGAAAGTAAGTAGTACGCTGAAGGTTATTGTTATTAATCTTAGTCAACACGCGAACCAATACTCATCTCACGGACTTGCGTCCACTCAATCAGACGCCTGATACAGCAAGGTGTTTGTAAATTGAACTGTATACATGGAGGTCAGTAAACCGCCGACTCATTGAGTATAATAACGTGGCATCGCTACTAAAATATTGGGCCAAATTTATTGACCATTTTGCTTCTATTTGACTGCCTCTCAAAAGTTTCATGACCATATAAAATTGCCGTTTATCCCTTACGTTGTCTATACGTTATATTCCCTACAGCTTGTAAATTATAAGTGTCATAATGTGCCTAATATTACGATATATACGAGTATCTACGGAAAATTCCAACATAAATGTAATATTCTTTATCTCTATGACACAGAAGTGGCTTACGCCCTATCCGGTGATGATGCATTTCTGGTACAAACGACCCAGCTTGGAGGAGAGTTCCGGTCGCCCGCGGCCATTGGACCCTTCCGCAAATGACGACGTTCCGATTTACGAGTCAGCCGCATGAAAATAATATAAAAGGGTTGTAAAATTTAACCATCGAATTTAGTCCTTAAGTACCTACTCTTAATTTGATATACACAATTTTACAGATATAATGTGCCAGATCTCAACAGTCTTGGGACTCAAAACGTCAAGGATCCTAAATTGAGTAAACGAGTATACGTATATAGTGTATATGTTAATAAAAATAAACAAACAGTTAATGTGGTTGTAGAGTGGTTAGCAGTATTTGAAGCTAGACAAAACAGTAGCGGGATCAAGTTTGGCAATTGAGCGCTAACAGCCCGCGCCGCCCGCTTAGCGACCGGCCACACGAACATTATGCTAAACAAATTGCTTTTCCTGTAAGTAATGTCAGTTGCTCTAAATTCTCCCTAAGCGAGACTTTCCCAACAATAAATAATTTACAAAAAATCTGTTTTCTAGTAAAATAAGTATTCGACTCGGATACAGCTCGTTAATCGCGAGTAGGTGATAACAAATTCGCAACATGTGACAATGTCGAGATTGCTACGGGACGTGGCGCGGAAATGTGAAAAGTTACCAACTTGCCCCTTATCTCGAAACTACTCCTCGCATCTGCTTTGAGAACGTGCCAAGTGCAAAAAACTCTAGTTTTACTGTTCCACATTTAGTATGCAAAAAGTAAAATAGGTATCATTCGTGTTTGCATAGAGAAAGTACAGCATCTAGTAACATACTTGTATATGAGTGAGCACATGTCACAATAAATTATTTTTTAGTATATAAGAATTTAAACGTTCGGTCCTGAACAAAAGTTGTACCATGCCAAATGCTCTGCTCATTTCATGAGAGGTGTCCAATTATTGAATCAGTAAACATTAGTACAACATATGTCGTTAATTATTCAACTGAATCATGTCAATCATCGATCAATCTGTTTTGCTTCCCCTGCTGGGTCTTCTCTAAAAGCTCGCAGGCGTTCTATATTAGGTAGGACTATTTAATTTTATATTTTAATTTTTTTTTATTAAATAGTACAGTCCAGTAGTAAGTACATACGATACTTACGTCTTAAAGTACCAATTTTAAGAGCACGAAAACGAAGTGCACATAAAGTAATCCATTTAGAGCTGTGATATATATCTATATATGTATGTGATACATACCATTTCACGAGGTTTCATAGCGTTGAAGAAACTTTGTCTATACCTGTTATTATCTGTATTCATAATACTATTTCGGGGAATACACATCGGCTATCTGTTCTTGTAAACACTTCACACCTCTAAGTTTCAAGTGTGAAGATAAGGTAATTGATTGCCTTTTAAATACGTCGTTGCAAGTGCTAAGTGAACTTTAAAAAGCTTTTTTGGATGCTCTTGACAAAACTATAATAAGCATAAGACCCTAAAACAATACAAATATTCCTGAGAAATAATCTAAATAATCCTGGAAAATTAAAGATTCGTTTTATCTTCACTACGCCTTACACTGGGTAGCTGAAGTGGTAAGAAGCGTTTTAAAAACGCTCTCGATGCATCGGAAACTTTCTTAGGTGCCAACTTGAAGAAAGGCAGTCTGTGCTTACAATGTAATAGTTTTTAAGTCTACTAAAAAAGCAAGACACAGAATCAGGCAAAGAACGGCTGTTTGACAGGAGGTAAACCTAGTGAATAATGTCAACAGATTGTATTGTATGTATTTTTTATCCTGCCTATGATCCTATGATCCTGCCGCTGCTGTTCGGAGACTACTTATTCGATATTCACAGCGAACCACCATATCTGGTGGCCGTTCTACTATCTGCCACCTGTGGAACCCGTTGGATGTTTAAACTTCAGCACACTTTGTAAATTTTTTATTAACTGTTTTTTATGTATATCGATGTAAATCGTAGGTTAATTTGTAAAGTATTTATCACAGTAACGACAAATGAAACAAAATACTCAAAGTATTAATTGAGAACATTTACTAAGTAGTAAACACTTACAAAGCGACTGGCCCAACTGGTTTACTGAAATTATACAGTAAAATACAATTAAAAAAGCTCCCGTTATGAGTTTAAAAATTTATAATTGCGATTTAAGCAACACTTTTTACATTTTACGCACCGATTCTTCTTTTTATAATTTCAAGTTTTTATTCCAAGATTCAAAAAGAATTACTTTAAATACATTTAAGGCAAATACAGTCTTATATCGTCGAATCGAGAGAGAATAGAAGCTTAATACGAACCTTTTCATGATATAATTTTTACGAGAATGACGGTTTTTTTCTACTTAGCAGGACTACATGTAAATTGGCGTATAATGCTCCGTTGGCTTGACCGTCGTTACCCTAAACATAGCTCTCGAATGATGCTAAATAAGCTCGGCCAGTAGTACCACCCCACGGAAGATTAATAATGTAACGTGATATGTTGCTGTGGTTTTTCAAAGGCTCGAAGGGCTAGAGCTGTAATGTATTCGACATTATATATATATATATATATATATACCCTTTATATACAACCAGCAACACTTTATAGTCTTTTAGGGTACGCGTAACGCGCGAGCCATAGTCCTGGTGGTGCGAGTGTTCAAAGGCGGCTATAATCGCTTACCATTCACATGTTCACGTGTTTGTTGCACCTTTTATATTTAAAAAAAGTCTGCTTATCATTAGATAGGGCATATCCATAAATATCGCTAGTATGTGTTCATATTATGTGCACCCAATCCTAATCCTAATATTATCCTACTAATGTAAAAAATGTGAATGTGTTTGTTGGGATGTTTGTTCCTCGTTCGCGGAAAAACCACTGAACGGAATTAGACACTTGCAAACCGATAGATCTGGATTACCACATAGAATATGTTTTATTCAAAAAAAAAAACTTCTGAATTCACGCGGGATACAGCAAGTTCCTAATAAATTTATAAAAAAAAATACATTTTTGATCGCGAAGTAAGTAGTTTTAAGTTCCATCGGAATTTCCCAAATTGAACGTGAGAAGTGTACGGACAATAGCCGCAATATAACCTGAACTGACGTAATTGGCTTCTCTAATACATTCGTGTCAGCAGCCTGGTGCTTTGATTACGGCGACACATCCTACACATTAGGTATTAGATAATTTTAATTTATGCATGTGACAAGCATTAAACAGTTTTTAATCAAATTATACATTTAAATATGTAACATCAACCATCAATGTTGTAACCTTGAGGTTGTAAAATGTATTTTACGTTTACATTTCATTTTATATCAACGTAATTTATTGCTCTATAAACTTTATATGTAAGCTATACTACCTACTACTACCTACCAAGTAATAAATGTTTGTAATGCGCCTACAAAGTCATTTTTTTTCCAAAATCTAAATATTTTATTTCACATAGGCCTAGATAAGGTTTAAGGTTTAAAGAATTTATTATCAGCAAAGACAATTTGTCACTTATGCGATAACATAATTTCATTAAGATTATACATTCGTCGCCGACTTACTCCATATAGGCAGATTCCTTATGTATACCAATCATCTAGATGAACACATAAAACGTCGAAAAAGGTGTACAGTTCAGGTGTTAGCGAGAACTAAAGCTTTAGGTTAAGCAGTGAGTAAGAGAGCCACTTCACACAATATGTCCGGGCGCTTACGCGTACGTATGTCTTTATGCCACGTTTTGAAACACGCACGTGTATAACTGCCTTAGCCTTACTGACAAATGTATGCACTTTTAGTTAAGTTTCTAGAAGAGTTAGGCACTATCTAGGAGTCACGCGAGTTCGATATTCGAAATACTTTTTAATTTTAACATATTGATATAAATTTAAAATGGAACGGGGAACACTTAATTAACGTTATATTTTAATACATGATTACTATTATACCACTAGTATAGCTAATGGTCTACATACCCGAGCAGTCTCGCTCCCGATTATTAGACTATAGTTTTTCATCTTGTTCCTTTATCTCATTTCTTTTTGTGCGCACAATAGCAAGTAAATCTAATAAAACACTGTCTGAGAGCTTACTGAAATAATAGACAAAATCTTAAGCTAAATACAAAACAATATTCATTTATTTAAATAAATGAATATTGTAATACGAAAATAACTTGTTTATAGTTCAAATAAGATGTTAATCGCATATTGTTAAATACTTTTGCTACAAGAAAATACTTGTCTTGCATGTTGCATGATTAGAAGACTTGAAGTTGTCTTGCATACTATTCCATTCCATTTTAGATAAAGTGCATCTTTTATCTAAAAGGGATTGGAATTATGTTCATTTAAGGTATGAAACAATGAATACGGAAAAGTTTAGATATAAAGATAAATACATTTAGTATGAACGTGTTTTTTTTAATCACTAGGTAAGGCGGAACAAAGCAGGTGCAGATACCTGATGGAAAGCGATTACCGCCGCCTACGTGTAACCGCTAACAATCAGGCGGGATGGGTAAATATTTGCGGCCTTAATGGTCAAGTCTTCTACACTTGACATACCGCTAAAAACGGACCTATATATTGTCTATTTGGTAGAAGCTTAGATCAGAAATGGTTATGATCTGATAATTAAACGTATGTTTATCTTATTTATTCCGGCATCATAGACATGCTGTTGTTTGAGACTTGATATAACTATTACTATTTTGCAACCATAACATCGTTTGTTCACTGTCGTGAATCTCTATGTTAGTATTAGGTTTCTAGGTCAACTTCGCTGCGAATGTATGTGTATTGATATCTTCACAGCTTCCCACACGAATTCATGAAGGGGTAGGTAGGTATATGTGATGATCCACATGGCGATGATACAGATGGCGAATCTGTCACTGCTTCCCAAGCACGACTATACATAGGTACGTAATCGACGCCCTGCGCCCGACGAAGACTGCCCACGTTTGTAATCGTTCACGTTCGTCCAATAACATTATTTATTGGATAATATTTAAGCTACTCAGCCAACTCAGTGATTGTGTAGCTATAGTATTCACGTAAGGAATGGTTGGTCAACTCCCGCCATTGACGGGGAATTCATCCCCATACCTTGGGACCACAAAGGTCTCGCACTACGCGGTTCTCGAAATGAGCTCTAAATTGAGGTTTTCGCTGGAGATTACAGCATGGAGTTCTTCAAGAACGGTGTGAAAAGATTCCTTCACGGTCGGCAACGCGCGAGTGATACCCCTGGTATTGCAAACGTCCATAGGCGGTGGTAACCGCTTACCATCAGGCGGGCCGCATGCTTGTTTGCCACCCAAGTGGTATAAAACATCAAGGTAATAAATGACTTTTCATTATCAAATATAGACAAGACAAATCACCATAAATAACGTAGAAGCATGTTAAATTAAACTAACTTTAACTACCTACAAAAAATCATAAACAAGACTGCTTAAACTCTCACGTTCTCAAAAGTTGACCTCTGGTAAGATCACAAAATCATTGTCGTTCATAGCTATTAACTTCCAAATTTGGCCTGTTTATAGAAATTTGGCCGGTGGCGTCGTGAACAGTTAAGTTAGTAACTGAATTTCCGTTGCCGCGGGGCCCGTTTATTGAGCAATCGCCGACCGTCACGACACACTAAGTTTCCACTCCACATTAATTAGCTTTAAATTTGTTTGAGCCTATATAGCCCGGGTATTCAGGGCCAGTTCACAGGAACACTCCAATATACTTGAATATATACCCGTATATTTTAGCTCATCTTTGAACATATGTACACTGATTAATCATACCACGAGCTTTAGGGTGAGGATAAAATCACGTTCAAGAAGACATTGAAAACGTATGTATAGTTGTGTCGGTAAACAGCGATGGATCGCCATCTGTCACATTGGCACCTAAATATGTCTCCGGCGTAATATGGTTTTTACACCTCTGCCTACCTTTGTGGTAAGGTTTGAAGATTATAGCTCATATGAGCTATTTGTTCTATATTCTTATTCGGTTTAAATACACTTGAGGTTATTAAGTACATATATGAATTACCTTTATAACAGTAAAATTCGACAAAATGTGTTGACATAAATTTTTTTTTTGTCGTTTAGAACATGAAATATTTTTGTCTCGTAAAAATTTTATAAACATTGCGAAAGCCGTTTCTTTTATTTCTCTTAGTATCCAAAATAACTGTTGCGATATGAAATACAATTGACGATGTAGGTACTTTGTTTCAAAAATTATGAGAAACAAGCCTCGAAACGAAAGCTTCAAAATTTATTCAAGAGTTGACAAGTGATCTATTTCAGTGTATTGGCTTAAGGCGTTGCCTGAAAGCGGAAAAAATCTTCGAGTTGACATTGTCTACTCTGTGGCTCGCATGTCGTAATTTTTTAGATTGACCCGAGAGCAGCAGAAGAATTCCTGTAACTCCAAGTATTTTAGGTAACATTTTCTGTAAGCGAAAAAAGGAATTCCTATTTTAAATTTTTCTACCACCATCTGGACATGGCTGTAATTCCGTCGTGTCCGTAGCAGATAATCGGCGAGTCTTGGTAATACAGTGCCGCCCTCCGATCTGGCGCATCTATTACGGTCTGCGCGCCTTGGACCGCTCGTGGTGCTCCAGTAGTGGAATGGTCAGTAAATTATTCTCTTTATGGACATCTTGACCCTTTTTGGCTACTGCAATTTCTTGTTTTTGTCACAGCAAGATCAATAGTAATTTTATTCCTTAAATTTGCTTTTACATTTCTCATTTAGTGTTGGGTATAGTATGGATGGACATAGAATTTTACGAGATTTTTGGGTTAGGGGGTTAGGGCCGAGGTAGGAGTGTAGTTCTGCAGGAGCAGAACTACAATTAGGATTAAATAGTCAGTACCTAACAGTCAGTAATCTCTAAAAATTAGATTAATATGATATTGATATGATAAAAAGCCGTGGTGGCCGAGTGGTTCGAGCAGTTGCCTGCGACGCAAAGGTCGCAAGTTCGAATCCCGACTGTACCAATGAGTTTTTCTTTACTTAAGTACAGTGATTAGTCACACCACGAGCTTTACGGTGAAGGAAAACATCGAGAGGAAACCTGCATACGTCTAAGAAGAAATTCAAAAGGCGTATGTATAGTCGTGCTTGAGTAACGGCGATGGACTCGCCATCTGTCACGTTGGCACCTAATATAGCTCTGGCGGAAAGTGGGTGTGTGGGTATTACCTATACACCTCTGCCTACCCCTTCGGGGACCTTTGTGGGAAGGCGTGAGGATATATTATTATTATAATATGATATTGCTCCATGTTACCTGCCTTCCTATGGGAACAGCGGGACATACATACATCATAAATAAACCACTTCTACCAATACTCCACACCTTTGGATTACACACAGAGAGCGCTCGTACATCGTTTTCTAACGGTCGTAAATTCTCACGTGGGCCCTATCAGTGCCAGATTATGTGACATAGGCACGGATATCATTATCGAATCGTATTGTGTATATAGTAGCGTCCTCAAGTTAACCGTTTGTCACGTAAAGTTACATTTTACCTGGGTCAAAGGTCTATGGAATGGTGTTATAAATACTTTCATTACCCTTCCAGGATCTGGAGCGACCTTTACTTGTATCTTATCGATTCCAATTTCCGGCTTCCGGTGACATCTGAAATGAAATTCCGTCCTTCATAAAATATGTGCAAATGGATATTTTGCTGAAAGCAATTTTATGATAATATAGCTTACAAAATCTAATCGTACCTAAGTACCGTAAATAAGTCCAACGGAATCCATACAAAATATTAATATTTGCAAACCTTCACACTAAATTAGCTTAGAATTATGGATATATTAAGTAAGTATATTATATGAAGTTGCTTTATTTGTCTACCTTCTAAGTTTTCCCGCGGTAAAAAAAGCCGTGGTGGCCGAGTGGTTTGATTTGCAGTTGGTTGCCTGCAATACAAAGAGTGTAAGTTCGAATGCCGACTGTACCAATGAGTTTTTCTAAACTTAAGTACAGTGATTACGAAGGAAACACATCGAGAGGAATCCGTTTGAAAAGAAATTCAAAGTATAGTCGTGCTTGAGTAACGGCGATGGACTCGCCATCTGTCACGTTAGCACCTAAAATATATATCGAGCGAAAAGTGCGTGTGTGGGTAGGTACTACCTATACACCTCTGCATACCCCTAAGGGACCCTTGTGGGGTGGCGTGAGGATAATTATTAAATCCTTGTAGAATGTGAAATAAGTACCTAACAGTCGATCTGAATTAAGTATTCATTTAATACAGAGAGCCGTGGTGGTCGACTGGTTAAAATATTCACCTGCACTAATGAGCGATACCCCTGGTATTGCAAGCGTAAATAAGCGGCGGTAACCGCTTACCATCAGGCGGGCCGCTTGTTCCCACCGTAGTGGTGTATAGCACGCTAAGCCCCGTATAGTGCATGGATGACTTATTCGAAACTGTGAGTACAAAAATCATCCCACCGTACCTCTGAGAATAAGCGTGGAGTTGCTGCTGCTGTTGCTGTCACGTTGGTATATTTTGTTGTTGATACACGCCTGCACTTTGTAGAGGACCATCAATCAAATTTACAAGAAACACCTAGGTATTTATATATAGGTGTTTTGAACTTCATCCGAATCGCCGTTTATTGCTTCATAGTGTGGTCATAAAATCTTCAATAAAAGCCGTAAGCGGTTCCACAATTCACACAGACAGCTTAACTTTTTTTTTATCCTATTAAAACCAGAAATATAGATTTATTACACAGTTGAATTCCCGTTTAACTCGTAATCGTTATGAAAATAATTTGAAGCAAACAATATTTTAGAGCAATAAAACCCATTAAAGATAATTTATATCGCCCATTTCAGGAAATAATTCGCCCATGAACGCTCCCGAAGGCTCCCCGAGTCACGACTCGATCTTAGTCGGCTCTAGGGAGAGCTAACCTCGTTACTTACCGATACCGTCGGCTAGATTTTGCAAGCAAGCAATGCTTCGGTAATTCATTATCTGCATTTGAAACGATGCGGCGATGCGCGATCCGGCGGCACCCAGTCATTTGTACGGCTTGATTAGGGCAACGCTCATTGAGAAACGATTTCCTCTCATACGCGATCATTAAGCGCAATTTTCTAAACGTTATCGTATCAAACCATTCATAATTGCGTCGTGTATGGCATAAGTACTAACAATTTCAACGTATGGAATTTTCTTCAAGGTAGTTCAAGGTAGGTCTCGCTCGAAATCTAATAATAATATGTCCTCGGAGCGTTTACGACGCGTTAATGAACTGCTAATGCCGGCAAATCGTTACCTCTAGTTCTAAGTGAGCGTCGTTTCATCTACTAGCTCGTTTTGTAACAGTCCCCCCTAATGGAAACTAACCATGTTTTTAGGATTATTGGGATGGTTTTTAATACTCAAATTTATCGCATATGATAGACTAAATGTTTCTTCAATATTCGATTTAAATTAGATCAGATCAGACTAAGTGCCATAGCTAGTGCGTGAATAGCGTATCAATGCTAATCTCAAACCATTCGTAATTACTAATTTTTTAAATCAACAATTTAATTCGCAATCACTCGTCAACACATATACCGACTTATCTATCAATCAAATGAATTATCACAAAATATTGATTAAATAAAATTATGATTTGCGTTTAAAACGCCGTCACATAGCTTTTATTTGAAAGATTCTATGAGTAAGTATAATAACAATCGTTGTGCAGAATACATTCCGGAGTGCGCTCACGCCAACAGAGCGGATGTCAGGGTATGAAAAATGTAGTCGCGACAGCGGGACGGCGGCGGCGGGCGGCGTGCAGCGTCAATGCAACTGATTGCTAACTGCACCACGCCGCCACCGACGCGTCACGCCACTAGCTGAATCAACCTCCATACACAATGTATCATTTGCATGTATTTTGTATCGAGCAATGTACTTTTTTATTGCAGAAGACGAGAGTCACTTCTCGACTCCGTCACGTTCGCGTGTTATATGAAATTGAATTGTTAACCAAGTTATATATATGTAGGATATATAATGTACAGCGGAAGTGGATTTTTTATGCAAACTGCAATTGCATTCGGAATTTTTGCCAGCTATTATTTCAATACGTTAGTGCATGTGCAACACTCATGTCAATCAACCAGTTAGTTCCGTCGATTCGTTCGGCAGTATTTTTGCTAGTAGTTTTATGCAATGAATCCAGTCAGTCATGATTTTAAATTTTTAAAATCATGACTACAAATTTTTTTGCATTATACATTTTGCATAGTACACATTGAATCTCTCTGTAAGGCTTATTTGAGTTTGCAACGTACTCTCAGCTGTCGACAGGAAACCTGCTCTTTGAACCCATAACTCCACATTAATTGAAGCAAACACCCCACTACTTATCGTAACTGCTAACATTGATTGCGTTTGCACTGTGCGTGGCTCTACGTTTATGGCTATATAGGCACCACGTTCATTCATTGTGTAATGTCTTATGTTAATACAATAGTACAACGAAATTGCTCCAATCGTGATCATGGATTATTTCTGATGATAATATAGATACTACGTGACTTTTTGCAATTGGGTCGGTTTAAGTTTGGAATATACTTAGTCTAAATTTGCAGGACTTGTTAAACACTCGACTAAAAGCCCAGCTTAGGAGGGTACGGTAAATAGAGCGTAAATGAGTATAATTATTTGTAGTCGGTCGGTTAGTGGAGGGTTCAGTTTGGCTCACGCTCGCCCCACGAGTAAGTAGCGGCCGTCGGCGTTCAACCGATAGCTTAATTTGAATTTGCACTGTATTTACTCTACTGAACTCTCAAATGAACCTGCACATGGGTACTCAAAAAATTTGCCACGAAGATGCGAGAAGATAAGAAACTCGATTAAATTCTATTCTTACTAATTGTACTCGTATATGCAAAAGTGAGTTTGTTCGCTACACTTTTACATACTAACTACTCAGCCATGAATTATGTCTATACATAGATATTTCCAGCAGTTCAGAAAAAAAATACAAGAATCTCGAAGATCGAAAAATACCTTATAAACGGTCACGTAAATATAAAAAACTAGCTTAGCGAAGACAAAAGCCATTTCATTGTATTAGTATAAGATACATACATACTTTAGCTACGCTAAACTCTGTTGATTATAAATGTAACTGTGCATTACAATTATGAGACCAGATCTTATCGATCTCTTTAAGATCTCATAGGTATTAATGGCATGGCAATTTTGGGAAAAAATGCTTTTTAAACCTGATTTTATTTGATTGATTTACATTTACATAAGTGTAAAGCGCTACGCTCTCATTTACCTAACCATTGTGTAATATCTGGCAATTAAATTAGAATTTGGAATGTAAAGAGTAAATATAATCTAAGTGCTTTCAACGGTTGACCGATGGATAGTACTTCTACTCAAGTAACCTTGTTAATGAGAATCTAACAAATAGATTAAGGGCTTATTTTCCGCCTGTCGGGTCGTTAAAGTAAATAACTGTACCCGTTATGGTAAAGGTATATGAAATGGGCATTTGTATAAATTTGATGATTTAACTGGCACATTTGAAGGATGTTCCTTGCTATTGTATCGAAACTATTTGTTTAACTATTATAAAAACGCAAGGACGCAAGGACGTCAAGGAGGGGCCTTGACGTCCGAGCGTTTTTATACTAATATTAAGTCAAGAGTACTCGAAACCAACGAGCATGTATGAAGAGACTTATGAATGTGGACGAAGCGAAAGAGGTATGTAAGCCTAGAGAGAACTGGCGCTCTATACTCTCTGCCTATCCCGTTAGGAACTCGGCGTGATAATATGATGATTATGATGATGAGTATAAAAACAACGAGTGATGAAGAAGTAATAAACAATAATGAAGATAAAGAAGAAGATGCTGATGATTGAAAATATTAAGAGGGTGTAGCTTAAGATGAAGATGATAGCAGCCCCCAAACAAAGGTGCACGTGCTCACCGTCCTTCTTACAAGTAGAACAGAAACTAATTATAACGCAGGAATTGAGACTATACATACTATTTCTGAAATATATAATTTAATTGGTAGTAGTGGTCATAGTTTAGTTCAATATTTACTTTTGAAGCTGTCCTAATAATAAGATTGATCATATTATTGTTTTGGACGTCCCAAATCAGAGTTAGAAAAGGCCTTTCCTGTCCATAGTGATATAAACGATACATAAAAATAACCAGTAATGAATGCTCTCCTCAGCCGTGCCGCAATCAGCCGGGGAGCAATTATGTAAATTGTCGCTATTTTAAACCACCATTACAAATTGTGGTCAGGCATTAAATAATGAATGTTGAAAACATATAAAAACAACAATTATAAGCCGTTTCTTAAAACAAATCCAACAACAAGCTAAGGCTTTTCACACACTAATAACTTTGACATTGCATTTGCCTCTGTGTTAATAATGAACAATTGATGTCCATTAGAAACATACATTCTCCACGTTGACGTTCCCATCTTTGAGTGTCGATCGATTTGATTTTTGGAGTTGGAACCCCTTTTTTATTTTTATTTATACAGTTATTATTTGTAAAAAAAAATTATCAATATGTATTTTCGATAATAAAAAGATGAATAATTTATGAATTCCATACAAATTGAACTAATCTTAACTATCACAGAGCTATTGAAAGTGCAATTTAACTACTCAATGATAATTCGTAGATACATTGTAATACAAAATTAAATACAAAGGGTGTTTACTAAGGTACAAATGTTGATGATCTTCACATAAATATTCTACCTTCGTTTCTTACTAACGGGGACCCTTATCAGAGGTGTGAAGATTACAAAAAAATATGAAGAAATATTACCTTAGCATAAGTTTCAAAGCATCACGTCGACGTCCTCTGTTGATCCGAAGACAGCACTTCTTTACTGTCAGGTTATGCAAAACTACGGAAATGTCAGTGGACTACCTACCCATAGATCACGCCGCGTTGCGATACATTGCTTAATAATATGTTTTTATTATGAGATGAAAAGAAGCGTGGGTGTCTAAAGACGAAGAAGGAATCTATCCAAGACGGTTGTAATACCTAATCTCAGAATCAATAAGCGTAAAATATGCTAATGCCCGTAGAATTATGCATTTGCATATTATACCTATGTAATCTCTGTTCTTAGTTTGAAAGCAAACATTCTGGAACGGAATTAGTTTCAGCTAACTGTTGTTGCTATGTCTAGAAAACTCGTTTGTACTCGTAACACGGCGATGCACACTTGAGTAAATAATACCCTATTTCAAATGGAACTCCTCTCCGGAGGCATTCTGAGTGTGTGGGGACACGTTTTGTTCAGCGTTTGTCGGCTCGAACAAAGCAGCCACGAGCGTTTATCTTTAACTTAACGTTTCAACGCGAAATCTGTTTAAATCGTGTGTTTGAGATTAGACTATTATCAGCTCATCCAAATAACAAAAATCAATAGAACAATCCAAACATAGCATAGTTCGAGTTATAACGATAATAATGTGCGCAAAGCTAGTTACATAGCCAATTAACAGTTTCGTAAGTCAAAGAATTTGTAAATTAGATGCGCATTGCGGACGTTAATAGCTCTTGTAAAACATTGGTAAACCAGTGTACTCTTTTTACAAGGAATCCAATTGGAACTTCTTGTTTTCGCAATTTAGATTCAACTAATGGTGCGGCGTAATGTTTTGTTACTTCATATTGCCTACAATAGGTCTTGAGTGAAAATGCGCTTTGTAGTCCCCACATAACTGTAGAGAAGGACTTGTTCGCCGAAGTGATATATGTTATCATATATATTTAAAAAAATGCTGATATGCATCTTTATTAGCTATACAAACATGCAATAAGTATTAATGCTAAATAGACGGATATGGTTTTGCATATTGCTGAAGCATTACTTGAATAATTTGTAATAATTAAGTACAATTCGTACAATTCGTATTCGTACAATTTCCCTTGAATGGTTTTCAAGCAGATGTAAAACATTAATCTTATACAAATATTTAAATTAATTCTATCCAAGTTAAATCGTAGAACCACAAAATTGTATGATATTTTAGCACCCAATGTTAATTACCATTAAAGGGTGTAATTTGGTAGATTAAACCCCTTGTTATCCCTTAAGGGATAAATGTGGTCGTGCTTAGTACAAATTAGCGAATAATTTTCGTAATGAAAATGAGATGGCCCCGTCGTAGCCTTGTTCTATTGAGAATTCTGTACTGCTCATTATTTAATGGACACAACTTACGTCCAAGCCCCGCCCCTCTCAATGTTGAGAGTTGCAAAACTGATTCCCATATTATTTTATACGCTATCCGACATTATAGCTATTTTATACCAACCGCTAGTCATGCGAGTGGCGTAATTGTGACAGTGCCTCAGGCGACTTGAATTAACGCCACGGACACGTTAAGTGTAAAAAATAAATACTTTCACTTGTTTCAATTGCTAAATATACCTGTTACACATCATCTAGTAGTAATAATTTGATATTAAAAAACAAGTGAAAATAGTTTTACCTAAATTGTTCCGACCTTTTTAATCGGGTCTATATTTCATACATAGATAAAAAAGATTTTGATGAAATTGATGACTTATCGTCTGATCATATTGTGATTCGAATTTCAAAAGACTCGCCATTTGTCTCGTTGGCACCTATTCATACCTCTCATCTGGAGCGAAAATAAAATCTACGCACACATACACTGCTCACTTCTTCAGGGACCCTTATGTAAAGGAATGAAGAGATATATCAGAGTAATGCAGACAACTACTTTCTGACGGAGATATATTTTAGGTGCCAACGTGACAGATCGCAAGTCCATCGCCGCTACTGAAGCACGACTATACATACGTCTTTGAATTTCTTCTCAGGTTTCTTTTCGTGTGCAGGTTTCCTCTCGGTGTTTTCCTTCACCATAAATCTCGTAGTCCACTAATCACTGTACTTACGTTAAGAAAAACTCATTGGTACAATCGGAATTCGAACTTGCCATTATGTATTGCAGACGGCTGCTCGACCACCACGGCTCTTTTACTACTACTACATACTTTTACTACTACTACTACTATACAGATACTAATTAGTTTTCCTCGATAAAACCTATGTATCTCCATTGAAATGTACCTTAGTGTTATTTCACCACTATCTATCTCTTCGAGGGCACTGGTTAAGGCGTTAGTATAAAAAATTATAACCAAAAGCAATGCAAAAATTATACAGCATTTTAATGCTGTTCTATTTAAATTTTTGCTTCATCTACAAGAAGTGAACTTACCAGTATTAACAAGTAAATATGGAATCTATTTTAATATGTCCCTTATCAATAAGGATTACGATATATTTCCAAGGTGTTTACTAGTTCAACGGCAGGTGTGTTGGACCGCATTCTCGAACGGTAGAAAAACTGGATTTCAAATCATATAGCTGACTCGACCTAACGTTCAATTAAATGTATCTATTGAAACTCTATTACGTGCAGGCGTCGGCATGGAGAACAATTAGGTACCTTATTTGAAATGAAGGAGGACATTATGCATTTTGAGCCAACTACTGGAAAGTGCTTGTCATAATGGAGAACATAATCATATCAAGATTCACAGGATAGGCTAATTTCAAGAGATTAATTTAAAATCGCTTATATTATTTTATTCCTGTAATTTAATGTAAGTGAAGTAGACTGAATTAGACTTAGAGACTAAGAGATTAAGTAGTATTTATATATTATAGATTAAATATTTTCAAACTTTAGTCAAGTGATTTGTCCTACTACTGGAAAGAAAACAGACAGTTGCCATCTGTTGCATTGCCACTTCAGCCGACTCAGGCGAAAAGACGGTGATACACTTTTGCATATTACTTGGGAACTAATGATAATTTCCTAGCCACTGACGTCACAACACGAGGTTATGTTGCGTGTTAACAAATACTAGAAGCTTTGCTCTGCATTTACCCAAGTGGGTTTTTTGACCTTGCGACACCAAGTTTAATATAAGAATACAAATACATTCTGGTGAAAAAATGTACATACGGTGTTCCAGAAATATCCGACTTCGATACGTCTACGTTCAATGTCAAACGTAAAGATGGCAGATTTCTTTTATGTCAATGTACCTAAAAAAGGGTCTTTATGTACTAAGTTTCATTAATCGGGTTAGAACCTGCTTAACTGGATACCTAACTATGCTCTTGCTTGACCTTAATAAATCGAAGCTATGACACAGGTCGGAACACTTTTGGTTTTAAGGAAAACTAAAGTACTGTGTAGAGGTAAAGTCAACAGCTTAGATAAGTCAAATATTTGACCATCGCATGGAAAACTGATTATTTATTTCATTTCAGCAACACTCCCCGATTTCACACAGGTGCAGTATAAAATATATAATATAATAAAAAGCAGAAGTTAAACCTTAGCCAGACAAATTTTGCTACCGCAAGGCGAACAATAAAAGTACAGTGTCACTTTTTATTGGAAAAGCTTGTGGACTTGCTGTAAACTCTTAAATATTAGCGTCGCGTGCAACATCAATACATCGTGAATAAAAGTGGGCGAACTCATGGCGAACACATTAGCATGATATTGCGGAACGCCCGACGAATACATATCGCGTGATGAGAATTTACTCTTTTTAACAGGCTAAGCGGCAAACGACGAAAAACTTTCAAAACACTGACTTATCGCTCTTCCAGGCTAATAATTTATTTTTCATCTCGCCATTTGAGATTGTCAACACAACTTGTTTTTTCTTTACAAAATTAACCTTTATAAAATAAAGCTTTAAAGGATCGTTGTTGCCATATCAGATTAAAAGTCTTCAAAGCGCTGTGTCAAGTTGCTCAGTCATTCACTGATTTTAAGAATCTGTAATTTACTGAAAGTTGTAATCAAAACGAATTTACTTCTTTTTTCAAAGATATTGAAAAAGAAGTGTATTTTTTCTTGCAACTTTTTCCATTCTTCGTCTCCTATCTCAATTAAGTGTTCTACATGTTCAGGCAAACGCTGTCTCTGCTAGGTATACCTGCTAGTCCTATCCGCCCCGATACATTGGGGTTATCGACTGTATTGGCTAGCAGTCCGTAATAATGTTTCAGCAGCACTAGCTTTCGCCTCGCTTTCGACGAATGTTAAGTTTAGTGGCAGTTTTGGAAGCTGCTACTAAACTTATATTAACGACACGGTACTAAGGTACGAGTCTATAGAACAATAGACACAAATAATTACTCGAAACGGATTATCCTACCGCTATCATTTTATTAAAAAGAATAAATATAGCAACGAAAAAGAATATATATCCTTCCCACAAGGGTCCCCGAAGGGTAAGGCAGAG